>PVIY010062759.1:0-10739 GCA_004026745.1 Myrmecophaga tridactyla | reverse complement strand
ACCCCGGGGAAAGTTGTTGGAACCCAAGGGCCTGGAGAGAAGACCAGCAGAGACCATCCTGTGCCTTCCACGTAAGAAAGAGCCTCAGTGGAAAGTTAGCTGCCTTTCCTCTGAAGAACCAACAAAATAAATCCCCTTTTATTAAAAGCCAATCCATCTCTGGTGTGTTGCATTCCGGCAGCTAGCAAACTAGAACAAATGTACTGGTACTTAATCTGTATTAGAAATCAAGTATTTGAAAGAAACTGGGCTATCCCCCTGCATTTCATTGACTTCACACTTCTGCCTCCCAGTTGCTGAGAAACAGCAGTACTTTTTTCATCTTTGTTTCTCCAGCACCCTGCACGTGCCTGGAACACTGGGCACTCACTATTGAGGAAATAAACTGAGGAAAAGTACCTGGTGCAAATATGTCTCCCCACTGCTAGGAAAGACCCCGTATTGGTAACGCATAGAGACATTGCCTTATGGTCTGGCCGGTGTAGTAAACATATCCAATAGGATGTGTGATGGAGGTGTAACTTTATTTTTTAAAATGTTTATTTATACATTTTTATTGCCTATGGACTTCCAAACCTTGTAGCATGTAGAACTGATAAACATTGAGATGGATGGGGGACGATGGCAGAAAGGTAGTTATCATTATAAAAGTACAACACCAGAGATTCTTGCTATGATAGACAGTTCAGCATCTTTTATTCTTTTTAATGTTTTTGATTGTTAAATATAACATATATACAAAGAAAAGAAAGAAAAAGCAATGATTTTCAAAGTAGACTTCAACAAGTAGATACAGAACAGATTTCAGAGTTTGTTATGGGTTACCATTTCACTATTTTAGATTTTTCCTTCTAGATGCTCCAAAACACAGGAGGCTAGAAGAAATATTTTTTCTTTTTTGTGAAAAATAACATATATACAAAAAAAGCAATATTTCAAAGCACATCACAACAATTAGTTGAAGAACAGATTTCCGATTTTGGTATGGGTTACAATTTCACCATTTTAGGTTTTTACATCAAGCTGCTCTAAGATACTGGAGACTAAAAGAAATACAATATAATGATTCAGTAGTCATACTCATTAAACCCTACCTTCTCTATATAACTCCCCCATCATATTTGGTCTTTCTCCCACTCTTTTGGGGTATTTGGGCTATGTCCATTCTAACTTTTTCATGTTGGAAGGGGCTGTCGATAATATGGGATAGAGGGATGGAATGAGCTGATGTTCTGGAGAGGCTGGCCCCTCTGCATTTCAGGACTTATCTGTTCCAGGGACCCATCTGGAGGTTGTAGGTTTTGGAAAGTTACCCCAGTGTATGGAACCTTGTAGACTCTTATATAATGCCCTGGATGTTCTTTAGAATTGGCTGGAATGGTTGTGGTTGGAGTTTGGCAAGTTATGGTAGGTGGCAATGTCTAACTGATTCTATGTGAACTCTCTCAGCCACTGATACCTTATTTGTAACACTTCTGCCCCCGTTTTGGTCAGGATGGCATTGTTGATCCCATGGTGCCTGGACCAGAGTCATCCCTGGGAGTCATCTCTCATGTCGCCAGGGAGACTTTCACTCCTGGATGTCATGTCCCACGCAGAGGGGAGGGAAATGATTTAACTTGCAGAATTGGGCTTAGAGAGAGAGAGGGGACATCTGAACAACAAAAGAGGTCCTCCAGAAGTAACTCTTAGGCATGCCTATAGGTAGGCTAAGCTTCTCCACTACATACATAAGCTTCACAAGAGCAAGCTTTAAGATCAAGCACTTGGCCTATTGATTTGGGTGTCCCTAATGTTTGACACAGTATTAGGGGTTTCCCTGGTGGTAAAGTTTAATAGTTCCATATTTTTTCTACCATCTGTCAAGGGACTTTGCCAATACTTTTTATTATCTGCTTAATATACTCTGGGATTTATCCAGTCATTACATTAAGCTATACAAGATTAAAGCCATCTTTCTTAATCTGGGCTCCCTGTGTTTCGATTGTTTAAATGATCTATCCAGACAGGTTGAGTTAGATTATGTGTGTATTAGTTAGGGTTCTCTAGAGAAACAGAATCAACAGGGAACACTCGCAAATATAAAATTTATAAAAGTTTCTCACGTGACCACATAAATGCAGAGTCCAAAATCTGCAGGGCAGGCTGTGAAGTCGATGATTCCGATGGAAGGTCTGGATGAACTCCACAGGAGAGGCTCGCCAGCCAAAGCAGGAATAGAGCCTGTCTCTTCTGAATCCTCCCTAAAAGGCTTCCCATGATTAGATTAAGCATCACTCATTGAGGAAGACACTCCCCTTTGGCTGATTACAAATGGAATCAGCTGTGGATGCAGCTGACATGATCATGATCTAATTCTATGAAATGGCCTCATTGCAACAGACAGGCCAGCACTTGCCCAGCCAGACAAACAGGTACCACCGCTTGGCCAAGTTGACACATGTCCCTGACCATGACAATGTGCTATAGAAAATTTCGGTTCTGTACAAAATAAACTTTTCTTCCTTTGGTCTCAAAGAGTAGATGAGGTTCTACAATATAGATAATGCCTTCCTTAACCCTGTATTCTGAATTACCCTAATCCTTACCTGATTGTCTTCATTCTTAACTCTAAATACCAGGTCGTACATATATAAAACAGCCTCTCAAAATCCAGAAATAAGAATTACACTTCTGGGCTAAATATGACTGCTATAAGTGCTTAGAATCTAGGCCCCTGTTTTCTTACAAGTATTTTCCAAATGACATCATACAATAACTGTTCTTTTGTTTATGGCTTTTTTTGTCTCACCAAATGTCCCACTGGCTCATTCATAATGTTTCATGTCTCACAAATTCATTCCTTTTTGTAGTAGGGCAATAGTCAATCATATGTATACACCATCGCCAACCTACTTCACAGTCAGTGCATCCTTCAGCCACCTCCATTCATTAGGCATCATGTATAATGTCCAAAGTCAACAGTCCATCAGCACTCTCAATTATAGATAATTTCTTTGTTCTCAAGAGAAAAACAACCAATAAACACACCCTCATTAAATAGAAAATCTAAACCTCCCCTTAACTCTTGTCCCTCCCCCCATTATTCACCTCTGGAGTTGCTGTGGAACTAATGATGTTTCCCTGTTAAGCATAGCCCATAGCATGAAATAGTAATTTCCCCCCTATACCCCAAACTCATAAACTCTTTGTACAAAATTCATACTTTTGAAGTAGCTCATGTAGGAACTTATTTATATTTGTAGTGTTAATCGGTGGGATACATGGGTCTATACAACCCCTTTCAATCATGTTCATCTTCAACATGGTAAGATTACTTATAGACCCATTAGTGAACTGCCTTTACTTCTATCTATTCCCTTAAATTTAAGTTCAACCTCATTAGCTAACCATTCACCCATCACTACCTTCTGTGTATCTGTAGGTCCCCTATATTCGGTATTGTAAGCCTCTGATTTTACCTTTGCCATGGTCATAAAAGTGGAATCAACAGTATCTATCCATTTGTGGCTGACTTATTTCACTCAGCATTATGTCCTCAAGGCTCATCTATCTTGTCATATGCTTCAGGACATCATTTCATCTTATTGCTGTATAATATTCCACCATATGTATATACCACATTTTGTCAATCCACTCATCTGTTGATGGACACTTGGATTGCTTTTATCTTTTGGCTATTGTGAATAATGCTGCTATGAACGTCGGTGTGCAAATGTCTGTTTGTGTCACTGCTGTCATCTCTTCTGGGTATATATCAAGTAGTGGTATTGCCAGATCATATGGCAACTCCATATTTAGTTTTCTGAGGAACCGCCAAATTGTTTTCCATAGTGGCTGTGCAATTATACATTCCCACCAGCAGTGCATAAGTGGCCCAATTTCTCCACATCCTCTCCAACATTTCTAGTTTCCTATTTGTTCAATAGCAACCATTCTTATAGGTATGAGGTGGTATCTCATTGTAGTCTTGATTTGCATTTCCCTTATAGCTAATGAAAATGAGCATCCCTTCTTGTCTTTTTTGAGCCATCTCTATTTGCTCTTCAGAAAAAAAAATTCTTATTCAAATCTTCATCCCATTTTAAATTGGTTGTTTGTTCTTTTGTTGTTGAGTTACATGATTTCTTTGTGTATACAGGATATCAAACCTTTACCTGATATGTGATTTCCAAATATTTTCTCCCATTGAATTGACTGCCCCTTCACCTTTTTGACAAAGTCTCTTGAGGTGCAAAAGCATTTGATTTTGAGGAGTTCACATTTATCTATTTTTTCTTTTGTTGCTTGTGCTTTGGGTGTAAAGTTTAGGAAGCTACCTCCTATTACTAGGTCTTGAAGATGTTTCCCTACATTTTCTTCTAAAAGCCTTATGGTACTGGTTCTTATATTTAGGTGTTTGATCTACTTTGAGTTAATTTCTGTATAGGGTGAAAATTCTTTTGCCTATTAATATCCAGTTTTCCCATGCTCATTTATTGAAAAGACTATTTTGTCCCAGTTTAGCAGATTTGGGAGCCTTGTTGAAGATCAGTTGACCATAGATTTGATGGTCTATTTCTGTACTCTCGATTCTATTCCATTGGTAATACTTCTATCTTTGTGCCAGTACCATGCTATTTTGACCACTGTGGCTCTATAATAAATTTTAAAATCAGAAACTGTTAATCCTCCCACTTCGTTCGTCTGTTTTTAGGATGCTTTTAGCTATTCTGGGTCTCTTCCCTCCCAGATGAATTTGGTAACTAGCTTTTTCAAGCCTTCAAAGTAGGTTGTGTTCATCACATTAGCTGTGGTAGTGGATATACAAGTCTACACAGGTGATAAAACTGTACAAAACTAAGTACATAAAAACATTAATGAGGACAAGTAAAACTGAGGAAATGTGAAAAAGATCAGTATATAAATCAATGTCGGTAACCTGGTTATGATGTCATATTATAGTTTTACAAAATGTTTCCATTGGAGGAAACTGGACAAGTGTACAGGGGACCTCTTGTATTATTTTTTACAAGTGCATGTGAAGCTACAATTATCTAAATCAAATTTTCAATTAAAAAATGAAAATTAAAAAGTAGAAATATCCATGCATTTCCCCCAAAACAAACAAACAAGCAAATCAAACAAATAACAATCAACAAATGGTGCTGCAATAACGGGACACTCACATGGAAAAATGATGAGATGTAACCCTGCCATACATCATACAAAAAAAAGAAAAGAAAAGAAAAACCCATAAAGAAAAAAGACTTATGTTAGTATTGTTCTCTGATGTATTATCAAGTTTGGCTTTGTGCTACCAGGTTGAGCAAAAACATTAAGGGAAACACAATATAATTTATTTGAGAAAGGTAACAATTTCTTGGATAGTAATTTGCAAAGTAATTCGCCACATGGTGTGTCCTTTATGTTTATCCCATAAAACTCAAATCATCATAGTAAAAAAAAATAATAATTCTCCTTGGAAGGTTACAATGTCTTAAAGTAGCATCCTTTGAGGTTCTGCATTTGCTTTGTTCAAACTGAGTTAATTTACTAGCGCTCTACTCACTGGTATGGAATGACTTTTTATGTTGAGGTTCACTGTCTAATTTTACTCTCTTCTGAATTGATAACAACTGCTATTTATTGAACACCACAAGTGCTGGGCGATTTATATTTGATACACTATTGCAGCTTTGTGTGGTGATCATCCTCTTCCTTTTCTGTTCATGAACGGAAGCTCAGAGAAGTTAAACCAGGTGTCTCATGTTGGGAGGCCAATAAGTGGGAGAGCCAGGACTCCTTCCCCTGTGTCTTACTGCCTCTGACCCAGACTAGATTCTCATCCCAGCACCCAGAGAGAAAGCGAAGCTGGCGTTAGAGACTCAAACACTCGTGCTTCCAAATAATCACTTCCCATCACTGTGGCATTAGGTTGTATAGTGTCCATTTCAAGAAGAGAAAAGCAGGAACCAGATCAGAAATATAATATCTATGTTTTCCCGTTTTCATTTGGTTGGAAGTAGCCAATGACTGACAATACAAAACAAAACATTAAGCACCCAATAGCCTCTGCCTGCACTGGATTCTGACTCCTGGTCCAGCTCCAATAGAGTGGACACACTGGGAAGGCTTTGGAACCGTTCTTTACTTGAAGATTGGCCTTTTCATGTTCAGAAGTTTAGACCCTTTGTCTGCCTAGCTCCTGGCATCTGGTAGAGACAGTGGGTGGTTATTAGGAAATGTCAGTTGGCAATGTGGAAGGCAAGTCTGGCTCTGAAACCTGACTCTGCCCCATGGGGCTCTGGGGATTTAGTCAAGTTACCTAATCTGTTCCTCAGGTCTCTGCTTGGTACTAAGGGAGTATTGTCTCCTCTTCCCCATACATTTGTTATGAAGATTCAATGAGTTAGTCCAGGTAAAACACTTAGCCCAGTATTTATCACTCAGCATACATTAATAAATGTTTGCTGTTATTAGTATTACTCTTGTTCTTTTTAGTGTAGAATGCTTATCTCTGCAGTTTGATTTATGTATAAATTACATATAATCTTCATTCATGTCACCTGACAGTTGCCAAAAGAAGGACGGGAAGAAATGTTTTCACTCCTTATTTTTGTCCTTAACTAAGGGAGGTTAAAAATTGGAAGTAAGGATCATCCTCCATGTATTGCATTAAACTATATATAGAAGAATGGTCAAAGAGGGAAGACTTTGACTTTTGACATTACTTCCTTGCTTGTCACTAGTTTGACTCTTTGACATGTGTCTTTGCAAGACAAACGTCTCTTAAAAATCCTAAAACAACCCCCTCCTGTCCTCATCCATACCCAAATACAGATCACAGCTTAGACTTATCTAGAGAATCCACCACTTAGAAACTAAAATGGATTGATGTGTGATGCCAGTGAGGCACTGCTATCAGCTGTGTGCAATGACTTCGATGAGAAAGACTGCAAGCAGGTATTATGCAAGAATAACTTGCCAAATACATCCATATTTACAGGGAATTGCTTAAGAGACTTGGTTAAGAGTCACATTGTTATTATAGGAGCATTCTAGGGAAACCATTTCTTGATTACAGTAAACACCTTCTGAAATGGCTCAAAATTCACCTGCATAAATATATCAGACATTATTTATGAAGGTTTGATGTCACCCTTTCTGAGCATAATAAATAAGTAGATGGAACTCTTATTCAGCCTAGACCAGCATGTATTTTTCATTTTCAAGCAAATGAACAGGCTGAAGGGCTACCACGCTCCTAAGATCCTGAAACATATAGTTGAAGTAGATTGGACAAAACTTGCCAAGTTCTTATCACTTCATTTTTAACATCAGATGTCAGTTTTGCAATGACCTTAGGTCTGTGTCTCTAAGCTGCAAGTCTTTTAAAAACCCATTCACCTAGAATTAGTTTAAATCAAAGGAAAAATAAGAATATATTTGGAGAACAACTGTATCTTTCTTTTATACCACAAGAATAATTTATCCTGAGAACTCTAAAGCTGAATCAAGAAGGGTCCCTAGCAGGCAGGCCATGGTGGCTCAGCAGGCAGGAATGCTTGCCTGTGATGCCAGAGGTCCCGGGTTTGATTCCTGATGCCTGCCCATTGGGAAATAAAAAAAAAAGGGGTCCCTTGCATTATCATTATCATGGAAATCAACAGATGGAGGTAAATAGACCCTGTATCTAGATCTCCATCCTAACCAACTCCAAAAACATTCTTCTAATTTCACTGGACAACAACAGAGTCATTATAAGCATCTTTTTAGACTCAACTGACATAAGTTTTTGGTCTGGGACTTGCCGTAGTTATCCATCATGAAAGAAAGAATTTCTTCCCTGGTCCATGAAACTTCTGGACTCGCTATAACATAGGCACACCATCCTGAAATACAAAAAAAAGAAATGATTGTTAGCTAAGTGTGGAGAGATGTTCATGTTCTTGGAAGCATATTGATTTAATCTTAGTGTTTTTGTTCCTCATGACCTGCTGTGGTTGTGTGCTACAGAATTTTATAGTGGGTTTGTCCTACAGCATTTTCTCCCACAGTATTTGTCTATTCTTATCCTTTGCCTGCTTACTGTTTGCTTAATGCCCCAGGCCTCCTCTGAAATTCCAAATCTTAAAGAGTGAGACTTTGGCTTTGTGAATTCAGGTTGTCTATTGCTGTGACAGAATTTCAGTGCTGCATCAGCAACTTCTTGGGTTTTCAGATGTTTGATTTCTTTCTTATTTTCCTTCTCAATAGATTAGAGATGGTTTGCAAAATTGCAACTGCTTGCAAAAAACTACTGTTGTGCCCTAAATATTTAATGAGATCATTATTTTTAATCCAGTTTCTGGTCCTTATACATTGGTGCACCTTCAGCAGAGGAAACCATTTTTTTTTGGTTGTTGTTTATGGTTTGTTTTAATGAGGCATTATTGCAAAATCATTAGTTATGCCCCTTTGATCTTGACTTTTTCAGGATGTTTCTTTTACAACGTGAAATTTTGCAAATAGCATCCCACTTATTTAGTTATTCTATTTCCTGTAGCATTCTGTTAATGTGTTCAACTATGACCTTGAAAGAGAATGACTGAAAATTTCTAACTCATTAATGATGAAAGGAATGAGCTGAAAATGGACATGGAAGTGTTATACTCTTGCTGGAACTGAGATTTGTATAAAGAAGAAGGACCAGCAAAATGGGGAACACTGCCCTGCTACTGAACATTAGTCAGTGAGTTTATCAGCAGATGGATGCTAATTACACATTATACAATGAACATCAGTTTGAATTATAAGGGTATCCATTGTTTACTTCATAAGAAGTTTAAAGGAAGAAGATTCCAGAAACATAACGATCATTGCATACCTTTGCAATTACCATGGCCTTCTCATTGTCACTAGATTGCTGCAACATTTTCAAGCATCATATCCTCATGAAAAACTGAGAGCAGCCAAAGTGACTGAAGAGCTCTTTCCCTCTGCTTTTTATGAGGAAATTAATCTCTCCCAAAAGCCCTCCAGCAGCCTTTTCCTTATAACTCATTGGCTAAAACCTGGTTACATTGCTACCCCTACCTGCAAGGCATTTTAGGAAAGCCACCATGTTTTTAACAGAGTCTATAGTGGGAAAAGGGCATGGGAGAAGGAATTTGAAATGACTGTGGCATCTGGCATAGTAGGCCAACCACATGTTATGGTATTAATTGCAGACTTCTCTAGATTTTCTCTAGTAACATCTTCCAGCTTGCTCCATGTTTCCCTTTCAGGCTTGTGAGCTTCCTTAGAGAAAATTGGTGGTCTTTTATTTTCCTGAAATATCATAATATTCCTTTATAAAAACAAAATTAAAATACACGTTATTAGCTCCTTCTCCCCAGAGCTCTGTTTCTTTCTATATACAGAATTTCCAGTGCCAACCCCAGCACCTGCTCAAAACCATCATGCAAAAGCTAAACCCCAGTGCCAACCAGTACTGAATTAATCAGAAGAAGCAAAGACAGTAAATAGTAATATTGCTGGAGATGATAGTAGTGAAGAGAGGGGAGTTGTAGAAGATCCTAATTTGAGTTATCATCAATTTTGTTTAATTTAAAAAGCAATAAATGGGGGTCCAAGGGTAGTTCAGTGGTAGAATTTTCCCCTGCCATGTGGGAGACCCGGGTTCGATTCCTGGGCCACGCACTTCTCAAATGAACAAGCAAAAACCAACCAAACAAAATTCAACAAATGGTGCTGCAATAACAAGATAGTCACATGGAAAAAAGAATGACATGTGACCCCCACCATACAGCACACAAAGAAAAAGAGCAATTAATGTACTTTTGGTGCATACAAGATGGCAGAGACTTGTTCTTCCCACTACCATCCACTCAGCACAAATATGAACCCTGGAAATCATACAAGAGACAACCAAAGGAGAATTTGAAAAATGGGAGGAAGAAGGTAAACTAGTTTGGGATCCCAGGACTTGAGGAACAACATCCTCTACCCAACAGAAGATGGCATCCAGATCTGGTGTTTTCTAATCCCCAACCTACCAATAGATTGAAACCCAGGGAGGCTCATTCCCTTCTGCCCTCCCCTCAATTGAATAGGAGTCTCCCTCACACACCTGACTAGACTGGAAGAACCAGCAAGAAGGGAGAGGGGACCAATCAGGCACCATGTTAACAGAAACTAAGGAAATATCAGAGATACCGAGGGAGGTAGGAAGAACTGGCAAGTTCTTCCTGGTGCCCAGTCCTGGAAGCTTCATTGCCCCATTGTCTCAAAACTTCCCTCCTCTGCACCCACTCCCCCAGGGCACCCAGGAGGCACCTGGAAGGGATCCCACCATATCACTCCCTGCTGCAGACACCTGGTGGCTCAGTCTGGTGGAATCTCTTCTGCTCCCTGAGGCAGCACCTGCAGGGACCAGTGGGAGTCCCAGTGGTGCCAAAATAACCCTACAACCCACAAAAGTTCTGAAAATTAAACTACCTTTGGAACCAGTCTACAAACATAGGTCAAGACCCACATGCTAAACCAAAACTGTCCCGGCCCGCGGGACGATCAACCGAGGCTCCAACTCCTGTGAGGGAAAGAATGGTATGGGACAAGAGACATGAAGAATGACAGCAAGACAAATATTCTGATCAAGCTGCAAAATTTTATTGAGAGAACAAAGCATATATACTCTTGGGAAGGGGAGGAGTGGTGGGTAAGGAAGTGGAAGTTAGGGATTGGCTGTTGCTGTTGCTAGGGTGAGCGACAAGGCT
>PVIY010062758.1:0-10739 GCA_004026745.1 Myrmecophaga tridactyla | reverse complement strand
CCAGGGCAAAGGCTTCAACCTTCTTCAAGTAGTGGGGTGGCGGTCAGACTCTCTGCAAACCTTGGGGCACAGGCCCCACCATTTCTGAGCATTGAGGTGGCAGCACTCTTCTTGAATAACACGATGGAGGGTTGCCTCTCCAAGTACTGGGGCAGATGACCTGTCCCCTCCACACCAGTGCAGAAGTGAACCCACCCTTTCCACATACAAAGGTGGGCCTGATCCCTTGGCCTGGGGAGATATCTTTGGTCCAGACCTCATCTTCCATAGTCTTCCCTTGAAACCTTTCTTTCTTCATTTTGTCCCTTCTGTGCCCCTTTTAGTCCAGGCTGGCAATGGTTCCACTCATTAAAATCTCACAGAAAACGTGTTAGTTTTGCATGTCGTTCACAGTGGTCCATACCATCAGAGTAGGACTTTCCACAGATCCTTCCTGGATAACCATTCCTCCAATCTTGAAATTTATGACCCCAAACAGAAACTGCTGACTGGTTGGTTCTGTGTCCAGCTAAACCCTCACATGGAGCACTATTCTCTGAGGACTCACTTTCTGGAAGCTCAACATCTTCTAAACCCTCAGTTTCTGGTTTCTTTGTGCTCAGTTGTTTAGTTCTTAGCTTAACCATTCCCTCTCACATTTTACTATAAGCTTCAAGGAGAATCTAGGCTGCACTTTCCTCACTTAGCTGTGAAATATCCTCAGCTTAATATTCAAGTTCATCACTTTTGAGTTCTGCCTTCTATTCTATATCAGAGCTCAATTTCTCCAAGTTCTTTGCCACTTTCAACAAAGATCACCTTTCCTTCAGTTTCCAATAACACATTCATCATTTCCAAGGTTTCATTGTAAGTTCCTTTAGCATCCATATTTCTACCAACAGTTTCACCAAAGCAATCTAAGTCTTTTTTTCCAAGTAGCTCACAATTCTTCCAGTTTCTACCCATTGCCCAATTCCAAAGCCATTTACATATTTTTGGTATTTGCAGTAGCAGCATACCACTAACTTGGTAGAAATACTGTTTTAGTCTCCTGGGATGCTCAAGAAAACACCATGAAATGGGTCAGGTTGAACAATGGAAATATATTTGCTCACAATTTGAAGCTGAAAAAAGTCCAAATCCAGGTGTCATCAAGGTAATGGTTTCTTCCCAAAGACATGTTCTTGGGCTGGCTGCTGGTGATCCTTGGTCTTTGGGTCCTCTGTCACATGGTGACAATGCACATGGTGGCCTCTACTAGCCTCTCAGTTCTCTTATGGGTTCCATGGAATTTCAGCTTCTTATTTCTGTGGCTTTATCTTTCTTTGTCTGGATTTCATCCCACTTTTAAAGGACTCCAGTCATAAGACCCATCCTCATTGCCCTGGGTCATACCTTAACTGAATTAACCTCATGAACAGATTCTATTTACAATGGTTTCACACCCACAGGAATGGATTAGATTTAAGAACATATTTTCCTGGGATACATACATCTTCAAACCACTACAGATAAGCCCAAATTGAATCAGGGTGGGCTTTTTAAATCTGAATGATTGCAGTCCTTATGAGCAAAGAAAATTCAGATGCAGGCAGTATAAGCTAGAAGTTAGAAGAATCCAGGAGTCAGTGGAAATCAGAGAAGCAGACACAAAGAGAAAGAGATCACCATGTGATGGAAAATTACTAGAATACTACAGACTCTGAAAAAATAAGATCTGCCAATACCTTTATGTTTAACTTCTAGCCTCCAAAACTGAGATAGTAAGTTCCTGTTGATCAAGCCAATAAGTTTTGAGGTATTTGTTATAGCAGCCTATAGGCTACTATAGAAGCCTGTAGGCTACTATAACAAATAGAAATAGGCAAGCCTATTTCTAGTACAACTGAGACTGGGGTCTGAGCTGTGTAAGTCCAATTGGACACCCCTGGTGAAATTACAGCCATATTCTTGACTTTTCTTGCCTGTGTGATTGATCAGTTTTGCATACTTTCAAATTATTTACATTAAAGTATTGTAAAAGTTTCCTCATAGTCTGGATAATTATAACTTTCTTTTTCCTCTCCTGCTCTTAAAATACAGGGATAACTGATTCAGAATTCTGTTCCATTGGGCATGATTTCAACCAGTTATGATAACAAAGGATATTAGGAAATACCTCCTCAAAAATGATAGCTACAAGAGCTTTTTTTGTCTATGATTCTTAGGGAACTCATAGTGACTAATCCTAAATTTAGGTAACTCAATAATATCTGTCAGCCATGATGTTCTTTCAAAATTTCTGAGAATTAGGTGAGGAATTCTTTCCTAAAGGACCATGTTTTACATTTCCTTTTTTTTTCTCTTTAGCATGTTGCTTCAATATGCTAGATTATTCAAGTTTTTTTTTCCCCAGGGGATTCTGTGATATATTACACAAATGAAATACATCATACCCCACTGAAACCAAAATTGCAAAAAAGCACTTCAGTTATATACCTGGTATACATTTGATTGATTGGTGTTCTAGTTTGCTAGCTGCCAGAATGTGATATACCAGAAACAGGATAGCTTTTAAAAAGGGGAATTTAATAAGTTGCTAGTTTACAGTTCTAAGGCTGAGAAAATATCCCAATTAAAACAAGTCTATAGAAATGTCCAATCTAAGGCATCCAGGGAAAGGTACCTTGGTTCAAGAAGGTCGATGACATTCAGGGTTTCTCTCTCAGCGGGAAGGGCACATGGCAAAGTCTGCCAGCTTTCACTTCTAGCTTCTTGTTTCATGAAACTCCCCAGGACATGTTTTCCTTCTTCATCTCCAAGAGTCACTGGCTGGTGGACTCTCTGCTTTGTGGCTCTGTGGCATTCTGTCATCCTTCTCTGCTCTCTCAGAATTTCATAGCTTAATCAGAATCTCATGGCTTACTCTCTTGTTGTTCTCAAGCTTTTTCCAAAGTGCTTCTTCTTTTAAAGGATTCCAGTAAAGCCAATCAAGACCCATCTGGAATAGGTGGAGACTCCACCTAATCAAGTTTAATACCCACACTTGATTGAGTCACATCTCCATGGAGATAAGCTGATCAAAGTTTCCAACATACAGTACTGAATAGGGAGTAGAAGAAACCATTGCTCCCACGAAGTTGATTAGGATTAAAACATGGCTTTTCTAGGGTGCATAAACCTCTTCAAAGCAGCACAATTGTGAAATTTAGAATTGAAAGTGAGGCCACCTAATCCAATAGTTTTGAACATATTTTAGCCATTCATTCATTCATAAAAAATATCTCATGGAAACTCAAATAGGAAAAAATGATAAAGAGACACTCCAACTAAAGCAGGTGTTCTAGTTTGCTAGCTGCCATAATGCAATATACCAGAATTGGAATGGCTTTTAAAAAGGAGGAATTTATTAAGTTGCAAATTTACAGTTCTAAGGCTGTGAGAATGTCCAAATTAAATCAAGTCTATTAAAATGTCCAAATTAAAGCATCAACAATAGGTTACCATCACTCAAGAAAGGCCGATAAAGCCCAGGGTTCCTCTCTCAACTGGAAAGGCATATGGTGAACATGGTGACATCTACTAGTTTTCTCTCCAGACGTCTTGTTTCAGGAAGCAACTACAGGGACATCTTCCTTCTTCATCTCCAAAGATCTCTGGCTGTGTGGGCTCTCGTGGTGGTTCTCATGGCCTCTTGCAGCTCTGTCTCTCTGTCCAAAATGCTTCCTCTTTTAAAGGATTCCAGCAAACTAATAAAAAGACCCACCTGGAAAGGGTGGTGTCCCAACTCCATGGAAGCCATCTATTCAAAATTTAACACCCACAATTGGGGTTGTCACATCTCCATAAAGATAATCTAAAAGTGCTCACCCAGCAATATCGAATGAGGATTAAAGGACATGGCTTTCCTGGGGTCCACAAATTTAAACCAGCACAGCAGGGGTGGCTTAAGGTCTGTTAATAGTAGAGACTAGAACTACTTCCTCATCAGTGCCCTCTCCCTGAAAGCAACCCCCTCCTCCATTTTTCATACCAAGAGTTCTCTGAAGAATCCCTCAGTTTCCAGAGAGCACAACTGGAAACCTACTGATCCAAGTCAGTCATCTCAGTTCAATTCTAGTTCACCAAATATTTTTTGAGCACTTCCTATATTCCTGACATTCTTCTAGGGTACAAAAGGTTTTTTTTTTTTTTCCCAAGGGGCTTGTATTATATAGAGAGTATTAATATACAATTTAAGTTAATGTGGTCAATGTTTTGACTGCAGTTTGTTTAGGGAGTTATGGGACTACAGATGGCGGTGGGAGAGATTCCAGTAGAGGTTGATTTGATGATTGTCTTATCTCTATGAGGGTAAAATAAAACTACTCTGGGAACATAAACAGGACTTGAAATCTAACAGACTGGTGTAAGGTCTAGGTTTTGGTGTCAGGCTGGGTGGGCTTCATTTCCAGGCCACCATTTACCCTATGGGTCAACATGGGCTAGAGAGACTTGACTTCAGCACTCTCACTGTTAATTGGTGATCACACTTTGCTCAGAGTATTCCAAATATTAAATAGCATAATATGTGCAAAGTGCTGAATCCAGTGCCCAGAGCGTGGAAGTTGTTAAAAAAAAAAACTCTACTACTATTTTATTCTCTCCCTGTCTCAAACCCATGTTTTTTGGGTGAAAAAAAAAGACTAATTCCCAGGCATAGTGGTACCAAAGAGGAGACTGTACTTCATAAAAACATCCTTGAGGTACTACTATTTCAAAACTTGCCACTTATGCCCTTTGGGGCAAAGAATAAATGCTTCAAAAAGTACAGGCCTCTAGAATTGCTACTGACACAGCAAAACAACTTTTTGGCATTTAACATCTTTTATATGTCCTCTAAACTCGAGTGGCTGGAAAATAAGGCTGATGTCATGAGGTATTTCTTCAGTATTTCCCCTATATTTTGACAGACACCTAAATTCAGGAGCAAAGGTGATCATTAATAAAATGAAGTAGTAATTGGTGCACATAAACACACATACACACACACAGAGATGTATGATTGCTTAATGCAATTCAACTGTGAATGTTTACACAACTTCCGTTACAGGGTAATTTTAATTCTCTCTTTATTTTAATCATATCTGAAATACCTGAAACAGTTGAATTGTCATCAATTTAAAAGAAACTATTCAGAAATATGTAACAGGTTGATGTGACAGGTTATGTTTTAGACTGAAATAGTTTTGTCTTTCTGGTTATTTTTTAAGAGTATTCCCATTATCTCTGGGTATGGAAAAAGTGAGTGGTATTTTCATGTCACTACTCACGGCGATGTTTCTTATGATTGACTGATGAGGATTTTATTTGCAGTTACATTTTCCTCCAGTCCCCATCAGTTTGAAATAGATGTTGAAAGATGCCCCTAGGTATATCATAATTGTTTTCCACCAACCCTTTTGCCTACAGGTTTCTGTGTATGCCCTTAATAAATAAATGTTTGTAAAAGTAACCTTACTATACTGGTTTTCCACTGTGAATTTACCAGCTAGATTTTTCATCATTCATTATCATCTACCAAACATGCCTCAAGCCTTTCATTTGAATCCAGTGGTTCTTGCTCAGGGTAAAATAAATGAACCTCCTCCTAACCAAAGCCCTAAAGGAATTTGGCTTTGTTTAGTGCATGATTTATTTCTTCTTTTTGTCCTTCAGGAGCAGACACAACCTGTTCTGGAGGGGATTACCAGCCAGATTTTAATTCTCACTTCTTCTCAGAGTCCTGAAAACTCACACATCCTCACCCCAGTTTTCATAGTTATATTTTAAAGGCTGACTTAAAATCTGTGCTTGCATTTTCTTTTCTAGCTTCTACAGTTTGACCTAAATGACAGAGAACAATATCTTAAGTGGTTGTACTCTCAGTTTCATTTCACAATGGATTACATTTAGCATCCAGTTCAACGACTTTTCAGAACTTCTTTCACATTGATCTTCACATTTGGATCACACAGAAATAGTACTACTGGGTTCATTCCAGTCTATTCCAGAAAATATGTGCATGAATGGGCAAGGAAATACCTGTTTACAGTAAATACTTATTTTGTGAACAGTTCATAAACACTCTGAAAGTAGAGAGAGAGGAAAACATTCTGGTGAAAACATCTGTTCATCCAAGAGAATTACCCTCACTCTATTAATTCCCACTGGACATTGTTCTGAGAACTAGATTAATTTATCTTGTGATTGTCAGACATTTTCTCACAGAAAAATTGTGAACCAGACTAAATTCCAGACTTCAAGAGTTCGCAAGTAAGTTCTCTGGGTTCAAAGTAAAGAAGCAGTTGGTTATTTCTTCTGTTTGTTCCATTAAGTCATTATTGTTAGTGTCATGCATTTTGAAAACAGGCAAAAGGCAATTCAGACAATATATTTTTCAAAAGCCACCTAGACATCTACTTGTTTGGCAGTTCATTCTATAATAAGGCCATTTAGTCCAATATGAACCTTAGAGGGGAGATATTTTTCTATTATATGGCTTACATATTTAAATGGTCTCATGCATTTGGAATTTATTTTAAGTTTTCACTTTATTCCCATAATAAAAAGAAACAAAATGCTGGGGAAGCATCCAGAACTACCTTTGGGGCTTTCTTCTAATATGTTATGGTACTGAAAGAACACTGGTGATAGAGTAGTCATTAATGTAATTGCATCTATTCTTTCATGCAACAAATTATTTTAAATGACTATTGCGTGCTAGGCATTCTGAAATATTAGAGGAATTTAGAAAGACTAGACAACTCCTGCCCTGAGATTTCTTGATATAAGAGAGGCCAAAAGGTAAGTCAACATTGACCAAATAGTGTGAATAATGTTTTGTGAAAGCTATAAATGTGTGATATGGGAGCACAGGAGAAGCAACTAGCTCAGCATGGGGTTATGAGGTAAAAGGAAAGCATAGCTTACACTTATCATTGAAAAACAAATGGGAGTTGCAGGGGTCATTGGGTAGTGGGGCAATAATTGGAACTTATCTTCTAGAATGACATTCAGTAAACTTTGAGATTGTCAACTGGAATGGACAGAGTGTGCTGAAAAGAATTGAGAATAGATGTGGATTAGAGAGTTAAGAGATACAAGGCTGAGGAGGAGATTGGGGACTATCATGAAAGGCCATGAATGTGATTTTAGGACTTTGGATATTATCTCAAAAGCATTAAGCTTCTACTGTAGGATTTTCTATTTTTCTTTCCTTCTTTTTTCCTTACCTGTTCCTTTACCTTCCCTTCCTGTTCTAGTTTGCTAGCTGCCGGAATGCAATGCACCAGAGATGGATTGGCTTTTAATAAAAGGGGATTTATTTTGTTAAAAATGTATAGCTCTTCAGAGGAAGGGCAGCTAACTTTCAACTGAGGTTCTTTCTTACTTGGGAAGGCACAGGGTATCTCTGCTGGCCTTCTCTCCAGGCTTCTGGGTTCCAACAACTTTCCCCGAGGTGATTTCTTTCTTCATCTCCAAGGGCCTGGGCTGAGCTTCAAGTGCTGAGATGAGGTATGCTGAGCTGCTTGGGCTGTGCTACATTGAGCTCTCTCATTTAAGCAATTAAATCAAATATCATTCATTGCAACAGGAATACCTCCTAGCCAACTGCAGATGTAATCAGGAACAGATGAAGTTCACATGCCATTGGCTCATGTCCACAGCAATAGAACTAGGCACCTTCACCTAGCCAAGTTGACACCTGAATCTAACTACCACACTTCCCTTCCCTATTATTGTCTTCCCCTCCCCTCCCTCCTCTTTACATATTGTTGAATTTGATTTGGTAAAATATTGTTACATTTTTTGTATCTATAGTCATGAGAGATTTGTGATTGTAGTTTTCTTTTCTTATAATGTCTTTACCTTGTCTTGATGTCAGGGTAATGTTGGCCTCAGAATAAATTGGAACTTTTCCTCCTCTTCAATTTTCCATTTATATAGATATGGTATTACTTGTTCCTTAAAAATTTGGCCAATAAGCTGTCAAATATTTTAGAAATACATTTTTCATCCTATTTCTTTATTGTCATTTTAATATATGTAGACTCTGCAGTGATGGCAGCTCTCTAATTTGAGAGAATCATAAATTACTTCCTCTCTCTTTTTCCTGATTATTCTGTTTAAAGGTTTATGAGCTTTACTGATCTTTTCAAGGACCCAGCTTTTAATTTCAGTGATTTCTTTGTTTTTTACTTATTTTCTGTTTTATTGATTTCTTCTCTTTTTTTTTTTTAATTATTTCTCTTTTTCCTTTCTATTAAATTTGGTCTTCTTTTTCTAGTTTTTTAAATTGATGCTGAGGTTATCAATTAAGATGTTCTTTTTCTCTAATAAAGGTATTTGATACTATACATTTCTCCCTAAGTACTATATTAGCTGCATCCCACAAATTTTATATGCAATATTCTCATTTTAATTCAATTCCAAAAACTTTTAAATTGATCGCTTTTTTTTCCTTTGATCCTGGGCTATTTTGAATACAACGTTTAGTTTTCAAATATTTGGGGATTTTTCCAAATATCCTTATCTTATTAATGACTAATTTAATTATATTTTGGTCTGAGAAACTACTTTGTTTGATTTAAATAAATGTATTAGTTTCATTTATGGCATAGAATATGGTCTCTTTTGGTAAATGTTCTTTGTGCACATGAAAAGAATTTTCATTTTCCTGTAGCATAATGAAGAATCTATAAATGTCAACTTGGTCAAGATAGTTGATTCTGATGTTAAAGTCTTTTTTTTTTTAAATCCTTACAGAATTTCTATTTGATCTATAAATTACTGAGAGAGGGATATTTAAATATCTGGCAATAATTGTGTATTTATCTATTTCTCCTTGTAGTTCTGAAAGTTTTTGCTTCATGTGTCTTTTTTTTTTACATGGGCAGGCACCAGGAATTGAGCCCGGGTCCTTGGGCATGGCAGGCAAGCATTCTTGCCTGCTGAGCCACCGTGGCCTGTCCTGCTTCATGTGTCTTGAAGTTCTGTTATTGAGTGTATTTGTTTATTTTTTTAGGCCCTTTAGATGGAATAATCCCTTTTTCACTTTAAAATAACCCTCTTTATCCCTGGTTATATGTATTTTTTGCCATAAAAATCTATTATGTGTGATATTACTATAGCCATTCCAGCTTTTTTTTTTTTTTTTAATTTGTGTTACTTTGGTGTTTCCTTTTCCATCCCTTTACTCTTTAATTATCTGTGTCTTTATATTTCAAGTTGATTTCTTGTAGACAGCATAGATTTGGATAATTCTTTCTTATCCAATCTGACAATCTCTGCCTTTTAATTGGGCTTTTAGATAATTAATATTTAATTTGATTGCCAGCACGTTGGGTTTAAGTCTACACATTGGTAATTTTTCTATTTTCACCCAATTTTTCCTTGTGCCTTTTTCATATTTTTGTTCCTCCGTTTGGATTGGGTATTTTTCTGACTCCATTTAAGCTTCATTGCTGACATTAATTATAACACTTTGTTTTATTTCTTTATTTTTAGTGGTTGTGTTTTGGGCGTTTATTTTATATATCTTTTTTTTTTTTTTTTTCTTGCATGGGCAGGCACCAGGAATTGAACCTGGGTCTCCGGCATGGTAAGAATGTACTCTGCCTGCTGAGCCACTGTGGCCTGCCCTATATATATAATTACAGTAGCCTTCACATTAGGAACAATGAAAGCCTGATGAGAACAGAGCAATATCTCTAAAGTAGAGATGTTAAAAATATCATAGTGTAACTTCAGGTAATATTAAATCATTCACATAGAGTTTAAGAGTTTACTACAGTATATCCCTATTTCCTGCATCTTGAACTTTTTTTGCTATTGTTTCCAAACATTTTATGTCTACATATGTTATAAAGTCCTTTAATGCTTTGTTATGATTTTCCTTTTATCGTTAAGCATCTCAAAGGAAAAAAAAACTTGTATTTGCCCACCTATTTGTTATTTCTGGTCTTTTAGTTTCTTTTTTGTAGATCCAGATTTTTCATTTGGTATCATTTTATTTCTGACTGAAATATTTCTTTTAATATATATATTTACTGCAGGTTTGCTTGTGGTGAATTTTTTCTACTTTTGTAAAATATGAGAAAAAATACTTTACCTTAATTTCTGAAAGATATTTTCACTGAATAAAAAATTCTAGCTTCATAGAGTTTTTTTCTATCTGTATTTTAGAGATGCTACTCTGTTCTCATCAGCCTTTCATTGTTCCTAATGTGAAGGCTACTGTAATTATTATCTTTGTTTCTCCGTATATAATGTGTTTATTCCCCCTGGAATCATTTTAGTTTTCTGTATTTCACTGGTTTTAAGCAATTTGATTATGATTTATCCTGATGTTGTTTTCTTTATGTTTCTTATGCTTGGGTTCATTGAAATTGTTGAATTTATGGATTTGAGTTTTCCTTAGATTTGGAGAATTTTCAGCCTTTATTTCTTGAATGTTTTTTTGTGCCCCTTGCTTTTCGGGACTCCCATTAAATAAGTGTCATGGTTAGGGACATGTGTCAACTTGGCCAAGTTGTGGTACCTGTTTATCGATTGGGCAAGCGCTGGCCTGTCTGTTGCAATGAGGACATTTCATAGGATTAGGTCATGATCACGTCAACTGCATCCACAGCTGATTCCATTTGTAATCAGCCAAAGGGGAGTGTCTTCTGCAATTAGTGATGCTAAATCTAATCATGGGAAGCCTTTTAAGGAGAACTCAGAGGAGACAGGTCCCATTCCTGCTTCGGCTGGTGAGCCTC
>PVIY010062757.1:0-10747 GCA_004026745.1 Myrmecophaga tridactyla | reverse complement strand
CTTATATAAATATGCACCTGGAAGGATGGGATCATGTTATCAGGAATGTAGTAGCAAAGTTTATCATATCCAATTTTTTTTGTGATCCCACAAAGAACTAATCTATTTCTGATATATACGTTTATGCAGATTTATACATGTATTACAAGTGGCAGTTATGAGCTATGAAGAAGTAGATAAAGCAAGGTAGATTTCTTAGTAAAACAAAACTAGGGTTTTGCTCATATTTTCATTTTTTTCTTTCTTAATTTTCTTTGTGTCAGACTAGTGAATGAAGAACGAACACTAGAGGTAGAAATAGAACCTGGAGTGAGAGATGGCATGGAGTATCCCTTTATTGGAGAAGGTAAAATATTGATATTGATGGTTTATTTTTTTTTAATTTCTAAATAGTTTTATTCACATATCATACAGTCCAGCCTAAGTGTATAGACATGCCTTTGCCAACCATACTCTATCTAAAGACATTTCCTTTTCTTCCACAAAGAGTCTATACCCCGTCAGTCTCCCCACCTGTTGACATTTAGTTTTGACATAATGCCTTTGTTACATTTTGTTTTATTATAACTTTCTGCTCTCTGCTTGTTTGTGAATGCCACCTACCCTCTCCCACACCACACCCCATATCTAAATGGCCACATAGTAAATGTACATACAACTCCTAATACTCTTCAGCCAGTTTTAGGATACAGAAAGCCATTTATGGCCATCGTGGTCAAGCACTTTAAACAGTAGCATTGCTCTTTATTCTTCTAATATCTTGGCCAAAAGTTGATCAAGAAGACTAAGTCATATAAAAATTTAATTGACCCATAAAAGAAGTTATGTAACTCTACTTAACATTTAATAAAATATTCTCTGACCTCACCTTTGGGGGTAAAACTAAAAGATTTTAAAAAAAAAAAAAAAAGAGTTTTAAGACTTCAGGTTCAGGAAATTAGTGAATCATTTTTTGTTTAGGAAATAGGTGAAGTTATTTTATTATTTATTATTTATTATTTATTATATTGCTATGACTGAGGCACAGGTTGGGTGATCACTTATAATCAGAAACTTAATTTGACCAAGTAGAGATACTGCCCTCACATGTAGACCTGACAGAGTTAATTCGTAAAATAGTGGCTTTAAAAAATTCTCTCTCGATTGCCAAGTAGTTTTGCAATATTCAACTTGTGTGATTTATGATATGCCATAATCTGTTCTGACTAGGTGAGCCTCACGTAGATGGGGAACCAGGTGACTTACGGTTCCGAATCAAGGTAGTCAAGTAAGTAATCTAATTTTAGAGGACTTCCATTCAGTCTTTGCTTTTCAGATAAGTCAGAGGATAGGGATTTGGATAACCACCAGTGTATCTCCAGACCTTTTCCTCTGTTTC
Organism: Myrmecophaga tridactyla; assembly: GCA_004026745.1. Lineage (NCBI taxonomy): Eukaryota > Metazoa > Chordata > Mammalia > Pilosa > Myrmecophagidae > Myrmecophaga > Myrmecophaga tridactyla. Next base: position 9,369 of record PVIY010062757.1, on the reverse strand, counting down.
ATGCCTTTAATACCTTAAATCGTTATTTGTAGTTTTATAAAAATACTGAAAGTTTAACTTATAAAATTTGGGGTTGGGGTGCCCAGGTAAGTTCAGTGGTTAGAACACCTGCCTTCTATGCAGGAGATCCGGGTTCGATTCCTGGACCATTCACCAAAAAAAAAGAAAAGAAAATTGGGGGTTGAAGCCTACAATTGATTAAGCTCCACTTATTTATTGATTTAAGATCTACAAATCCAGAAGACATTGGAAACAAAGAGATGATGAGACAAATGAGAAGTTCAAAGACTGGCAAACAAGGATAGGGAGTCAAGAAGATCTGAAATTTTAACTGAGAGAAATATGGTACCATACAAGAATGGGAGATTTTTCTATGGAAAAGGGCCTTCTGTTTGCCTCTCTGCAGAGAGAGATCTTCTCCCTTTGTGGGCTTCTCTTCCACATGAAGTGCTGCTTAGATAATAATTTTCCCCAGGACTTAAGTTTTCTTGTTTATTATTTCTCTCTTGTTACCAATCTGAAATCAGCAGTACCTCTGCATCCAAGGATTCATCAAAACAGGGGTCCCACCTGAATATGAAGAGATGAACCCCCACTGCTTAGGACCCTCATTACACCCTTTAATCTTAACGATCTTTACCCCAGCTTTCTTAACCTACCTTCTTTCTCATCACTCCCCAGAAAAACTGGAACATGTGTGGTTCTCTGAATAAACCTGATATCTACTCAACTCCTTGTCTTTGCCAGAATTGCATCTTGCCCTATCCCTACCCCCATTTCCTGGTCTCTGCCTTATTTGCATATCTAGGGCACCCATGTCCTCAGGACACTACCTCCACAGAACTACTAGACTAGAAGTTCTCTTCCACTTTCTATACTCTAATTACTTATTTTATAATTGTACCTACATACTCTGGCTTCTACTACTTGAAGGTTCTTAAGAGTAGGATTTAATAAGACTTACGTACCTTTATAGACTCGATTCATTTTATGCAGAAAAGAGTATCTCATGAATGTTAGTGTTTGAAAGTGCAGTATTCATAGTTTTCCAATTTTTTTTCTAAAATCTATTTGAACTCTTACCAAAGAATAAACTAATGTTTTTTATCTTGTTTTGTTTTTAGGCACCCAATATTTGAAAGGAGAGGGGATGATTTATATACAAATGTGACAGTCTCACTCGTTGAGTCCCTGGTTGGCTTTGAGATGGATATTACTCACTTGGATGGTCACAAGGTAAACAAAACAATGTTCCTGCTTCCTGTCCTTTCAAAACCTTACTTTTGGGTGGTTTTGAGATTATTTCAGCTGCTTCATTCATTTGGAACTACTTCTCTCAATACCTGACTGCTTAATTCCTGGCAGTAACAGTGCCAAAGTCCTTACTCAACTACTCAGATTGCACAGCCTTTGGCTGCCTTGTTGTTATAGTCTTTTTATATTTGTTTGTATGTTTGAATTTTCTTTAACTTTGAAAGCTTTTTCGTTCTTTGAGTCACATTGCCCAAATAATGCATCTCTTTTCCCTTCATCTTTCTTTGCTGAACTTGTAACACTAGCTTTGTGCATCAGTGCTTAATAGAAGCTGTGAATATGTTTCGGGAATGCCAGTCCCACTTCAGTTTGCTCCCTTTTGTTTTCCAGGTACATATTTCCCGGGATAAGATCACCAGACCAGGAGCCAAGCTATGGAAAAAAGGGGAAGGGCTCCCCAGTTTTGACAACAACAACATCAAGGGCTCTTTGATAATCACTTTTGATGTGGATTTTCCAAAAGAACAGTTAACAGAGGAAGCAAGAGAAGGTACAGTATAATGAGTGTGTGTGTACGAGTGTATGTGAATGCTGTATGTGAATATGAGAACAGTGTGATTAAAGAGGGCAGGCAATAAAAAAGGACCCGCCAGTGGCATTAACCAATAGCACTTGTGAACACAAAGCTAGGCATAAACACACCTTTCTCTATAAAGGCAATACTAAAGGTCTGTTTGTCACTGTGCTTCGAAAGGCTGTGGAATCTGGGCTTTGAAACCTATGGGGTGATGGGTTGTGTGGGTAGGTGTGAAACGATCACTTTAAACAAATTAGTTGGACTAAGCTGTCAGGAAGATTAGAAGTTTAAGGGTGATGTATGTAACCACTGTTTGAGTAGATGGTTAGTGAGAGAAAGGAGAGTAGTAAAAGGTAAAAACTGAAAAGGGGACAAAAACAGGAATGAAAGCAACCGAAGAGCTTGAAGGCCTCTTCTCGTTTCTCATTCATAGGATTGTGTGTGTAGGGGTGTGGGGTGGGGAGCAGAGGGGTGGGGGTGGTATGTGTGCCTGAGAGACTAAAAGGAAAGAGACAAGGGATTATCTTGGATGTACTTGTGCCTGTGTAGATATCCCCATGCGATAAATTTGGAGATTAGTTGTTGTTGGTTTGATTAATTCCGATCTCTGGTTGTCATCAAGTCTTTTGTGAGTCTCCACACGAAACATGCTCTTTGAACTCTACGAAAGTCGGTGCATTTTTGGTAATGGAGTTGTTTGTCCTTTCTGCCTTCAGGTATCAAACAACTACTGAAACAAGGATCAATGCAAAAGGTATACAATGGACTGCAAGGATATTAAGAGGGAATAAAATTGGACTTTGTTTAAAATAAGTGAATCAGCGATATTTATTATCTGCAGGGTTTTTTGTGTATGTTTTGTTTTTACTTCAAATCTGCAAATTTGGCTTAATTTTTTCTTCTTTTAATGATCGTCATGAAATGAATAAGAGGGTTAAGAATTTATCCATTGCATTCAGAAAAGAATGACCAGCTAAAGGTTTAATAATACCTCTCCCTTTGGGGTTTTAATGTCTGGTGCTGCCACCTGAGTTTCAAGAATTAAAGCCTCAAGAGGACTCAATGAGCAAACGAAACACAATAGAGAAGGTTGAAGCTAATTGTTAGCTATTTCATTCAAAATGCCAACTGGAAAAGTTTGTTTTTAAATATATTTTGTTGTTACTTTTTCTTGACTCCTGTTTCTTGTCGGTTTAACTGTACTGTTGTCTCTTCCATCTCCATTTTGGTTGATTTCCCTTGATCTACCCATTTCCCACTTTGATGCCTGAGAGCATATTGTGTTGCCCTTCCATGAAGCAAGATGGGTGCACAAGCTTGAAAAAGAATAATGAAGAGCCAGTCCCCATACTCAATTAAACACATACTGCATCTTCTAGAAAGGATCTTTAAAAACTGAACAAATCGTAGAATGCTTGCCTTCCATGCAAGAGACCCAGGTTCGATTCCCAGACCATACACCTAAAAGAAAAAAGAACTGAGCAGATTAGAGGTTGGGGTAAATGAACCAAGGTTATATAAACATCTAATTGTCCTTGAGAAAGTATATTTATTCTCACTTCATTTGGGAATAGCAAAATCTGTTATGGATACTTCACTCTTTCAAAAACACTTTTCATTTACACAGTCTGTTGCCCTCATAATTAGAATGCCTTTGATTCATTTTAGGACTAGGAATACCTTTGCCTTTGAAAGTGAATTTAAAGAAAAGTTGCTGGTTACATTTGCCCTTTCTCTTAGCATCTGGTTCAGATGGTATGTAACTTGACTCTTAAACTTCCTTCACTCTTCTACACTATCCAGTTATATCATATACTACTTTTCATGTACTTTTGCCTTGGCTATTAAATATTTCGAACTGTTGCAGTGTGTTTGGAGGTGGCTTCCATCCATCAGCAGCATCCCTGACTTTGGCTATACAGCAGCCAATGTTACTATTTTCCTTTTTGTTGCATTTGCACATATTTTATAAAAACAAGTGAAAGGGGGGAAATAAAGAGATCTCATCAACTTAGAACAGTTAAGAAAAAGGTGGAAAGACTCATTTTTACATCTCGGGCACTATTTGGATTTCAATACCCAGCTGTGTGTGCAGTTATAAAGGAAAAGAACATAAATAAAAGGCTTATATCACCCAAACATATATTTAATTTTAGTGGACTTTGTACATTTAAGATTCATTATGTGTGGAAGTACTTAATTGCTTCTAATTGAGCATTTCTCAGAAATAAGTATCAACATTTCCCTTGCATACCCTAGCCCAGGCAGCTCTTGATTATTATTTATCTTAGCTAATCCAACTTTTTCCAAGATATTTGTGAGTCAGTCAAGATATTAAAGGAATCACTAGGCATGGCTAAAAAGATTTCATAGGGATAATATTCCTCCTACAAAGAAAAATGTTAATAGGGCTTTGTCTTTTCTTTTTAAATCTCGGCCCAGGCTGCCATGATTTAACAAGTTAAAGAATATTCTTTTATCAGCGAACTCTGAGCTTCAGTTTTCTATAAGTGCCTTATCTGAAGCACATTGTAATTTGGAAAGATTTATATTGAAGTTTCCTAGATTCTTTTGTAAAAGCCACGGTGGCAGTGGTGATGATGATGGGGATTATAGGAAAGTCATAAAACCAGGCCTAAGCTTTTTTGCATTACGGTGCAACAACTGCCTTAGTGCTACCTTAAGATGTAGTGGTGGTCCCTGAGGCAACAAGCTCTCTGCCAAATAGACTGAGGATATCTGTCCAGGAATGTTGCAGAGGGATTTCTTGGGCTTAGGAAGATTATAGTAGCCAATATGTAAGTTTTCTTCAAGCCAAAAGTTTTCATATAAGGTTTTCAAGTGAAGAACAGTGAAAATTTGTTCTTATTCACTCATTGAATAAAAATTACTGAATACTTGACCATGGGCTAAGTTGTAAGTACTTTGTATAGATAAGCCCATTTAATACAGTTATGAGCTGGGTAATGTTATTGTCGATTTTCAAATGGGAAACAGTTATGTCGGACAGTAAGTTGTGGGACTAACATTTGAACCCACGTAGTGCTCCAGACAGAGCACTCTCAACTACTATGAATTCATAGGTAAAGAAAATAAACACTGTTGAAGGAGGACACGAGATAGTGATGGTGGGAAAGCAGGTCATAGTGTCTTCAGTCCTGTAAGGAAAAATGTCATTCCAGTGAGGTGTGTACTGAGGTAGAAATGATTTGGCCTGGAATCAGACTTAATCTCTCTATGACACTAGGGAAGTCAGTTAACCTTTCTGAACCTCAATTTTCTCACCTGGGAAGTGGGGATAATCAAGGGTGGTAGTTTTGAGCTTGAGTTTTTGTGCATTTTTAACACCTATTTTAGTTGCTTGAGACTTTTTTTAAATGTTTACTTCCTGGTCCTTAGTTTCATTTGTTATTGGTTAGGTTGTCATTCCTGAATTCTAGATGGGTCTTAGTGCCTCAGAAATCACAGTTTTGAGAAACTTAAAATCAATGTGAAAAGTTGCATTGGGTATTACTAGAAATAGTAGTAGAAGGAAGATTTTACTCTATTCCTTGAAAAAAGATAAGCTATTGCTAGTTCTAGTAATGACATGTACCTTGAACAAAGACATAACCAAAAATTTGGGGGGAGTTAAACAGAGAGGAAGAAAGTTCCATAAGTGTTCACTTTTTAAAAGACTTCTATTTCAGTCACTGCTGTTATACCAGAACTCAGTGGTTAGGTATGGGTCACGCTATGTGCTCATATAACTTCCATGGTGATTGTATATGTGAGAGAGCCCAGAAGTGAAGCAACACCAATGCCCATCAATATGAATAGATAAACAAAATGTGGTATAGCCATATGATGGGACATTATTCTGTCATAAAAGGGATGAAATGAAAGTTTAATGCATACTCTAACATGGATGAAACTTGAAGACAATTGTGGTACGTGAAATAAGCCAGACATAAAAGTACTAATAAACAGAATATGCAAATTCATAAAGTCAGAAACTAGAATTCTGTACAGGTTAGCAGAGGCCAAGAGGGAGTGGAGAGTGAAAGTTAATGTTTAATTGGTTCCGAGTTTCTGTTTGGGGTGATGGGAAAGTATTAGCAATGAATGGTGATAGAGGCACAACTTTGTGAATCTAATCAACACCACTGAACTGTGTATTTGAAAATAGCTAAAATGGAGCATTTTAGGTTGTGTGTAGGTTATCAAAAAATTAAAAAAACCAAAACAGAATTCTACAATACAAAGAGTGAACCTTAATGTAAACTATGGGCTTAAGTCAATAGTATAACGATAATTGTAATGTTTCATTCATTATAACAAAGGTACTACATTAATGCAAAATGTTAATAATAGGGAAAGTTGGAGGTGGGGGGTATTGTGGTATATGAAAACTGAGTGCTTTCTGCATGATTTTTCTATAAACCTACAGCTGCTCTTAAAAAAAATAATTCCAGGGAGCAGGGTGGAGAGGTCAGAGCCTTTCTTTTTACCATAAAAGAAATGAAATATTTATGAGTGGTATAATTTATGCACAGTTCCTCTATTAATGCAACCTAAGGGTAGTCTTGTCAAGGAGATAAGTGTCAGTGAAAACCCTCTAAAGCTACGCTATCAGATACAACAGCCACATGTGGCTGTAGAACACTTGAAATGTAGCTAGTCCAAATTGAAAGATACAATTAGGGCAATATAGACACCAGATTTTGGTAACTTAGTAAAAAAAAAATGTAATATTCTCAGTAATAATTTTTGTATTGATTTTAAATGATAGTATTTTACTTGGTTATATTATTAAAATTAATAAACTATATCCTGAAAAATTACCTGTTTTGAAAATATTTTTTTAGCTACTAGAAAAATTACATATTATATTTCTGTGGGACAGTGCTGCTCTGAGGAGTCTCACACAAGCTGCTTCCAAGTACTCCTCTACATGGAACAGTCGACTAATACTGGGGATGAAAAGCCTCATATTTTTCTCTATTCACTTGCTCGGGTCCAAACTGCTAAGATGTTTTGGGATTCCAATTCAGATTAAGGCATCCAGTATTTTGTCTTTTCTTCTCCATTTGGTCTTATCTGTGCTCTGTATTGGCTGAAATTTCACAAGACTTTCATCCAAACAGTGAATGAAAGTGCTAACTAAAGAATTGAAGGCTAAAAGTTTGGCACTGAACCATTTATTAAAACATTGGGATAACATCATATCAACATTTCAAAATAATTTTCATCTAGCCCATATTTCTCTATAATGTCCATAGAGCATGCTGAGAAGACTTGTTGAAGTTCAGTTACACAACAGTCTGTTAGAATGTGAGGTGTGTCTCATTTTTTACTTCGTGAACTGATATTGGGCCCTAGGGATCAGTACTTTCACCTCTAGGTGCTTATAAATAATGCCCAGCTTCATTATCAGGTCTTACCTTTTGGAAAAGTTGCCATCTCCAATCTTTAAGCTTCTTACTCCTCCACAGTGCCTCAAAACTCACATACATGGCTTAGCACCTTCTCTATAGCAATACTTCTCTCAGTATTCTGGGATTCATTTTATATTGGGCCAGAAGACATGATCTCCTTCAAATTGTTAATGTGTTTCTTATAATCGTATTTGCCTTCTTGGACTTCCATTTCACTTTACAAATGTTCATTCTACCCTTGATATTTCTAGCGTCATTCTTGTTGATTGACTACAGAAGCAAAATGGAGGTTTTATATACCATAGTGATTAAGTATACATGCTCTAAAATCAGACTGCTTAGATTCAAATTCCATTTCCACCACGTATACAGTGTCTCAGTTTCTCCATCTGTGCAAATGATAAAAAGCATACCTTTCCGTTGGGTTGTTCACTTATTGGACAGTTATGACGAATGCCTGGCTGGGGCAAAGACCAGCAAAAAGGAGCGATTTAATATCTTTTGTTGATTAACTGAGGTTTGGAAGGTTTATGATTTTCTTCTATTTCTTCCCCTCTGCAATACATGATGTTTGTTTAGCTGGGGCTAAAATAATGCTGTTTTAGCTGTAAAATCAGCCCTGGGGCTTCATTCTCCCTTCAACCCACTTGGTCATTTTCTGGTCATTACCACTAAAAAATAGTTTCAATTAAAAAGAGAGTAACAATTTTCAATGCAAACTCAAATAAATGCACCTTGCCTGTGTCTACCCTCCCTTAATCCTAATGTAGAGATGGTAGAATCCACATGGGTTGGATTTTAATTTCGAGCTTGATTCTACCAAAGGAAAAAAAAAAAAGGTGAGGAAGGGAGGAAGGAAAAGAGGAATGGAGTCACAGAATCCTCCTGAGAACTAATACTGACAGTTGTGGAAAGGGAATCCCTGGGAGGAACAAGACTAGGTGTATTAAGAACAAGTCCTGTAATTAAAGCCCTGCCTCTTCCAACAGGTCACTAAACTAAGAGAATAAGGAAATGTTCTAGACAGGGTTTTCATTGAGGCATTTGATGATTTGTCTTGTTATGTCTTTGGGAACAAAATAAAGACATACAGTTGGATTCGTAATTTGCTGATTATGGTTGAATGTGCTATTGATTAATGTATCAGTGTCAACCAGGAATGAGAGGGAGTCTAATGGCACAAAAGAGAGCTATATGTTTTCAATCCTGATCTGTTCAGTGCTTTTTTTTGGTGATGAGAATACCAGGAAGAGAGCTTATAAAGCTGGGTGCCATCTGTGTGAAAGTCACAGAGTTAATGGGGGAAAAGAAGTCTAATTAATAAAGTATCAGTGGCAGAGAGAGGTCAAATAAAGTCAAGAGGCTACTCTGGAGTTTGCTCTTACACAAATTCAGGTAGACCTTTCTACCTATCATACCCTGCCAACCCCCAACCAGGACCATTTCAGCCAATCCTAAAGAACACCTAGGACAATTAATAAGATTCCACAAGGGTTCCAGGCACTAGAGTAACTTTCCAGAAACCTACTACAAACTCCAGATGGATCTCTGGTCCAGGTAAGTCCTGAAACCTAGCCCAGCCTCTCCAGAACATCAGATAGTTCTATCTCCCTACCCCATATTAGTGACAGACCCTGCCAATATAAAAAATTTAGAATTGCCATAACACGAACAACCCCAATCAGAGGTATGGAAAGATCAATGATGATGATGGAATTATACATAGAAGATAGGATTTAACAAATGAATATGAATGCTGAATCATTAATTTGGTATCTCTTTTAGTCTCCAGTATTTTAGAGCAGCTAGAAGTAAAAGCCTAAATTTATGAAATTGCAACCCATGTCAAAGTTTGAAATATGTTCTACAATTAATTGTGGTGCTGTGCTTGGAAAAAGTAAAAAAAATAAAAATAAATAATTTTTTAAAAAGTCATGGCGTTTTCAAGGCTTTCAAATGTTTGTGGGTCTAAATGGCACTAAGAGGCAGGACACATTAAAACTGACTAGGGGGCGGGCCACGGTGGCTCAGCAGGTAAGAATGCTTGCCTGCCATGTCCGAGGACCCGGGTTCAATTCCCGGTGCCTGCCCATGTTAAAAAAAAAAAAAAAAAAAAAAAAA
>PVIY010062756.1:0-10761 GCA_004026745.1 Myrmecophaga tridactyla | reverse complement strand
AGGCAATGTAGTTAGAGACAATATCATTTGGATTTTTTTTTGACATGGGCAAGCACCAGGACTCGAACCCGGGTCTCTGGCATGCCAGGCAAGAATTCTGCCACTGAGCAAACATTGCCCATCCTCATTTGGATTTTATGTTGTGATGTTCCTTTCAACCCTAGGTTTACCTGTGTGACAGTGAGTCCTGCCTCTTTTTGCAGCTCTTTTTTTTTTATTCCTAAATATTTTATTCTTTTGGTTGCAATTGTAAATGGAATTAATTTCTTGATTTCCCCCTCAGATTGTTCATTACTAGTGTGTAGAAACACTACAGATTTTTGAGTGTTGATCTTGTAACCTGCCACTTTGCTGTACTCGTTTATTAGCTCTATTAGTTTTGCTGTGGATTTTTCAGGGTTTTCGACATATAGTATCATATCATCTGTAAACAGTGAGAGTTTTACTTCTTCTTTTCCAATTTTGATGCCTTGTATTTCTTTTTCTTGTCTAATTGCTCTGGCTAGAACTTCCAACACAATGTTGAATAACAGTGGTGAGAGTGGACATCCTTGTCTTGTTCCTGATCTTAGGGGGGAAAACTTTCAATTTTTCCCCATTGAGGATGATATTAGCTGTGGGTTTTTCATATATTCCCTTTATCATTTTAAGGAAGTTCCCTTCTATTCCTATCCTTTGAAGTGTTTTCAACAGGAAAGGATGTTGAATTTTTTCAAATGTCTTCTCTGCATCAATTGAGATGATCATGTGATTTTTCTGCTTTGATTTGTTGATATGGTGTATTACATTAATTGATTTTCTTATGTTGAACCAGCCTTGCATACTTGGGATGAATCCTACTTGGTCATGATGTATAATTCTTTCATTGTATTGGTGGATTCGATTTGCTAGAATTTTGTTGAGGATTTTTGCATCTATATTCATTAGAGGGATTGGTCTGTAGTTTTCTTTTTTTTGTAATATCTTTGTGTGGCTTTGGTATGAGGGTGGTGTTGGCTTTGTAGAATGAATTAGGTAGCTTTCTTTCCTCTTCAATTTTTTTGAAGAGTTTGAGCAGGATTGGTACTAATTCTTTCTGGAATGTTTGGTAGAATTCACATGTGAAGCCATCTGGTCCTGGACTTTTCTTTTTGGGAAGCTTTTTAATGACTGATTCAATTTCTTTACTTGTGATTGGTTTGTTGAGGTTGTCTATTTCTTCTCGAGTCAAAATTGATTGTTCATGCCTTTCTAGGAAGTTGTCCATTTTGTCTACATTGTTGTATTTATTAGCATAAAGTTGTTCATAGTATCCTGTCATTACTTCCGTTATTTCTGTGGGGTCAGTGGTTATGTCTCCTCTTCCATTTCTGATCTTATTTATTTGCATCCTTTCTCTTCTTCTTTTTGTCAGTCTTGCTAAGGGTCCATCAATCTTATTGATTTTCTCATAGAACGAGCTTCTGGTTTTATTGATTTTCTCAATTGTTTTCATGTTCTCAATTTCATTTATTTCTGTTCTAATTTTTATTTCTTTCCTTTTGCTTGCTTTGGGGTTCATTTGCTGTTCTTTCTCTAGTTCTTCCAAGTGGACAGTTAATTCCTCAATTTTTGCCCTTTCTTCTTTTGGCCTGTGGCAGAAGCACAGATCTTAACTTGCTGCCAGTGCCAAGACTTGCTAATCTGCTAGCCCACCACACCCACAGACCCAGCCCACCTTGATACCAAAGTCTTTCTATGCATCCAGCTTTCCAAAGTAGTTCAGGAGTTCTGGGTCTGGATACATTCCATGCTCTTCCTGCTCCTGCTCATGGTCTTCCTCTTCCCATTTCCCATCTGCCTTCATAGAGACTGAGAACAAAGGTCCCTCCAGCCAATCCATGATGTCTTGGTACTCTTTTATGGCTCCAAGTGGTATCTCCTTGGGTGCTTTCATCTTCACACTCTGGCAGTGTTTGTTTTGTCATTTTCGGGGGGCACACTGCACCTTGGAGTTGGCTTCTTTGGAATAGACACTGAAGATAGGATGGAAATCAGGTAGAGAAAGTTGCATGGGTTTCCAGCTCTTATCTTTCAACACATGCTCACAATACCAATATTTTAGGGACAGTAACAGGCTCTGTAGAGGGTTAGATTACCTAAAGCTGCATGAAACATGAGTGTAGATTTCAGTGATGAAATATCTTGGAGAGAGTCACTGTGCAAAGAAAGGTGAGCCCTTTAATATTCTAAGATGTCCCCTCATTAATTCCACACTTCTTAAGTATAATATATTTCCCCCCAATTGTCAGTCCAGGTGAAAGATTAGCTATGATAATTGCCAAAATTGATAAGTTCATAAGAAAGGGTTGCTGAGAACCAAGACTCTTGTGGGTTTTTCTTGAAACCCAAATGCTTGAAATATGAAATTCCTCTTCTTGAAGGAAATGTAGCACATGTGAATGCTAACATCCTGTAACCCCATTTGACCCTTGTTTTCTGCTGGTGAGACATACCTGGCTGCTGGCTTCCCACAGAGTGAGAGGCACCTAAAGATCAAGCCTCAGAGGGGCTGCAAGTGGAAGGCAATAGGAACCATTTCTGTCCTCCCACATCTCCATCTGCCTTTCTTCCTCAATCTCAAACTCCATGAATCTAGCATTGGAGGAAGGCACAAAAATTGCTAAGAAATCTTAGTCCATTGGAGCTGAGTATCAGAGATCAGCAAAAATAAAAGGTCAAAGAATTTTCTTTATCATGGTTCTGGTTAAAACCTTTCTTAAGAAAGGCTTTTCTCTCAGGTGAACAGCCACAATTCTGGGTAACCTCGTGAGGTCACTGTATCATCCTTTCACCTACAGTACCACCCACAAAAACTTAAGAAGGATGTGAGGAAAATGAATCATCCATAGTATGGTGGATTCTCAAGATGGATTCATGGCTTCAAGAATTTCCACTACACCTTTCTCTGCAAGGACCTAGTTGTATAGATTGTTTGTATAGATTGATGAAATAAATCTGGCCAATGGACCCTACCTCAATCACTGCTGTCACAACCTAAATATGAATAGCTAACTTTCAAAAGGTGGTTCTGGGATGCAGTGATCAATGCCTAGATCTAGGAATCCTAGTCTTGGGCTTAGAGATTTGGAACAGTAGACCTACATAGGATATGTGAAGATCTTGGGAAGAAAGTTAATGCAAGCATTGAGGAAAGGGTTTAATTTCCACTTACAATGTACATGTTTCTAATTGGAGTGATGGGAATGTTTTGGCAATGGATGGTGTTAATGAGATGGGTTTTATGTGTTTGCCATGGCTTTGTGTTTAGCCAAGGGATTAACGTGCAGACACGGAGGTAAGGGCTGAAGAACCCATGCACAGGATGTCTGAGACCCTAGCTTTCTCTAACAAAACTCTTCCAACTCTGCCTCCTTTGGGATAATAGGAAATTATTTCTGGTAATGATTTCCTAAGGAGTGGTCGATTTTTAAGATCTATGCAACTAGACTCCATGTCCCTATCCACCAAGGCAGGTATGGATCTGGCTGGTAGAGCATGTCACTGACTGAATAGTCCCTACAACTTGGAATTTAATCCAGTTAGAATCTGCAGGAATTACCCCAAAACCTATCTGCATGGCATCTGCAGACCACTATCAGAGAAGATTTGGGCATGCTAGGAAATGGAGACGAGGACACTGTCTGCAGTAAAGATGAATGGGGAAGCTGCTGCAGGGCAAAGTTGCACCTTCAGGATCCTGGGAATTCTGATTGAACACCCATTCCCCTGAACATCTCCTCTAATAACCACCAACATTGCCTAACAGCAACCTGTCTCATCATTCTCCATCACACCCCACCACCCAGCTCCTGCAAAATAATGAGGATCTTTGGACTCACTTTCCTACCATCTCATAGTAGATCATCCTGTTAAAGTTGCTTGTGCCTCCCCATTCCTGCACGGATGTATGCAGTCCCTCCTCTAGGGTCATAGTGGGCTTCCACCAGGTCAGGGATCGAAGCATTGGGCTAAAATCCCCCATGTCATTAATATTCTACCTGAACCTCCTCCTTCCCCTGCCCAGACCCTACACACATCACCTGCCCCTATCATATATGCTCTGCCATCTGTCCCTTCATGTCCTTTCAATGTTTACTCTTGGATTTTCAGTACTTCTACCTCACATTATCCCTATCAGAGATCAAATACAAATGCCAGTATGAGGATTCATTTTGGGAAGGCAGTGCTCAAGGAATAGATTTGTTGGAGTCTCTGATTTATCCTGGAGCCTTTGCTAACTTTTGTATGAAATGACCCAGAAGTGTACATTAAAAGTAGGTTCCTGGGGTCCCATTTGCAGAGTTCCAAGGAGGAGCAATTTAAGAATCTTCCCAGATGATTCTTACGTGGAGGTCCTGTACTTTGGGAAATACAGACCCCGAGCCTCATGTGTGAGGAGCTGGATTACATGTCCCAAATCAAAGGTGATCAGAGCCCATGTCAATGGAGAAAGTCCTTAGCTGGCCCAAGATCTAGAAGATTATACAACCTCACTGCATTTGACAGTCTGCTCTAAGAGGAACCTCAGAGCAATTCAAGACTGTGAGGAATCATTAACACTGTTTGAATTGGCTTTTTTAGGGACTCTATTAAATTATTTCCTGGAGCAAGTGGTTCTTTTAGGAGTTCAAACATTGGGGAGCATATGTAAAAAGAAAACTGTTTTATAGAATTGGTATGTGCTGAGTGTGGTTGACACACAATTACTCTGGGGTAGTGCAGAATAGAGAGATTTGATCAATCTATGTGGAAAAAGAGAAAATTCTATAACCACTAGTGTCTATACCTCATGTTGAAGAGCCTGTGGCCCTGGACTCCTTGTTCAAGCATCCATTCTCACTTTTTAGTATCATATTTGTCTTTTTGTGAGCTCCATTGTCTTTCTTCCTTGTCTTGTCAAAATTTTCAAAATGAAAATGATAATAATACACTTACTAAAAATTACAAGACTAATAATAAGATAACCAGTAGATGTCTTATAACGAACCATACCATGTGTAGTCCGTCAACCAAGGAATTAATACGTCAACTAAGGGAATATTCTTAGCTATACTGTGAATTAAATATAATAGACCCCTGATGGATGAGGTTATTCTGTTGAGATATCCTCTCCAGGATTACAAACTGAGTGAGAAGGAGCCCACACACTTAATGACTGTATATGTTCTACCTTCACCTCAATCTAATTGGAAAACTCCAGATCAGTGAGAGTAGGGGCAATGATGAAGGTCTCTGCTGAGTCCTTGCACCCTTCAGCACTAGTGTATTTGACTCAACCTGGACAACACATACTCAAGTCTTGTGCTGGGAGGTAAAGTACAATGGGAAGAACAGGATGTTTATAATCAGACACCTGAATTCAAATCATGGTTTCTCAATGTATTATGGGAAGCCTACTGATTTTTGTCTCATGAAAATGAGTATTAGGATAATGAAACAATTCTAAAGATTGGCTGTACACTTTAAGCTGGTGAGGATCAATCCAAATTTGGGAACTAAAAGTATGTTACAAACTGGGTTTCCTATGTAAGGTATTAAGAATATATATCTTTCAGTATGTGCCTTTTCTGACATGAACTTCCGTCAATTGTTTCCTAATACCCTAACCTCAATGGTCCATCCCCTAGCCCTTTTAATCAAAATACTCTAAACTATATGTCCCTAAGTAGAAGACACATGAGAAAGCATGAAGAAGCTTCAGCATCAGGACTTAGGTGGAAGTTCATCTGGGCCATCTGCAGTGCTGTCAATCTTGGAAGTTCTGGAAAACACTCTTGTGACTGCAGGAGTCATCCTCTGAGGGCTTCATGTGGGTGGATGCAAGTCCTCCCTCCCTTGAGGACCCCTTAATGATCTGGTCCATAATGACACAGAATGATCTGGGCCATAATGACAGGAGACCCCTGATTGATAAATGCTGCCCTAGATCAAAGAATGGCATGGATGAAGCGTTCCCTGGAAGAACAGTGGAGGTCACCGTGATACCTGGCTATTAATGGTGGTGATCTGTGGGTGGTGAGGTTAGATGTCATTTGACTTGTAAATATTTTTTTCTGAATTTTCCTTGCAAGTACAAGAGAACTGTATGGCTTGACAGCTGTGAATCTCTCTCCAGAAATTAGGATGGTGCCTGACAAAGCAGGCAGCCATCACCACTAGTTAAACAAATAGCTGTTTTCTTTTCAACTGAGGAGAAGACTGAATGAGTCCAAAAGCAATAAAAGACCATTATGAGGGGAAGACATTATAAAATCAACCTCAAGTGAAACAATCAAGGTCTATTTGTGATAGGGTAAAAGTTACAAACTTTTGATTATTAGACAAGTGGGGGAATAAAAGCTATGGGGGCCCATCGGAGGAGAGATAGACACATAGAGCTGTGAGTGCTGAATGCAGGTTATCTATATTCCCCACTCACTTCCCCAGCAGCCATGTGCTGTGAGGGATGGGGCTTGATTTGTTGTCTCCTGAATTCCTTCTAGGATTTCCTCCTTTCTGAGTTAGTCCCAGGGAGAAGAGAAGAAGAGGCAGGGACTTATACTGCATGCAGCAAGAGGACAGACCAGGCCTCTTGATAGTGGTTTTATCAGGAATAATTTTGTATTGAGGGGATATTTTGGCCATGTCTGAAGGCCCTTTTCATTGTCATTACTGGATGGTGACTTCTACTTGTGTCTAGTGGATAGAACACCCCACATGAACAGGACAGATCCCACAGCACAGAATGATCTGGTCAATTTTGATAATGACAGGAGAACCATGATTGATAAACGCTGCCCTAGATCAAAGAATGAAGGAGGTTTGTACTGCCTACTTGTAGAGAGGGGGGTAATCAAGCTCCCAGAGGCTATGGGGAAGCTCAGAAAGACACCTGAAGGTACAAGAATGTATTGGCCATCACAACCAGACCCCATGTTGTAGTTTCTGGACTTTGTCCATGTCATTGCTAGAGACTTCATCCCCCAAAACTTCAGTCAGCCCGTGTGCCAATACTGATAACACTGATTACATAGCATGCACCAGCCCTGTGGATGCCCATATCTCTGCACTGTGGACATGACAGCCATCAACATCACCTACAAGGCCATTGCATGGAATGCAGTGGATGCTGGAGCAGGGACTGCTACAGGACTATTGCTGAGAATTGACCTAAATGGAATGCAGTCCCAGAGTGGGTAGGCCTTAGCAAGGGAGTGGGAGTGAGGATGTAAGCAGTGTGTGAGATGGAGCCTCATTGCAGATGCAGGCTGCTTCTGGAAACTATCGTGGCCAATAGAAGCCCAAAGGTGACAAGCCATCCTACATCATGCTGTTGTGCACAAGATATAAGTCTGCCCTCAGAAGCCTCCCAAGCATGCAGGAGAATACTCAAAGATTCCCTTGCCTTCCCCCAAGCCTAGGAAAGGCTTTAGTCTTGGCACTTCTGCTTCTCTTGGTTTGGAGGGGACATATCTCATTTTGCAAATGGCTTCCATTTGTGAATAACATCCCAGGAGAGCTGTTCCACACTGGTGATAACGTGGCCTGCTGGAACCAGGGTTTGTGCTCGTGAGGCTACACTGGAAAGGTCTCCTTGTATGAGGAGAGGCTGGCTTTGTGTCTGAAGACTCTTGTGGTTGTCAGAATGAAGGTGTAACCTTCAACTATCTGGCTCTTCACTTTACAGGTTCTATATAGGGGTTACTGTTCAAAGTATTTGTGCAGGCAGGAGGCTAGAGCAGGTTCCCAGGGCTCAGTGTTCCTGATCATAGTACAGCCTGAGGAGGGGAATCAGGGAGATCAGCACAGGGCCTGTTCACCATCCAGACTGGAAACCCTTCAGTAATTTAATTTGTGGCAAGGTGTGTCCCTTCAAGCCCATGGGCCGTCAGTCCTGGTGGGGCCCATCAGTTCTGGTGGCACTCTCTGCCCCAGCCCCATCATTCCCTATCTTTCACCCATCCCGATAGGGACAGTTCACACCCCCATGACCTAACAAAGCATAAGCTTGGATAATGGATGCAGCCATCCCCGGAAGCAGCCAGCTTTAAGGGCTCAGAGCCCAAAGCCCCTTGAGTACAAGTCAGAAATAACAACACTGAGAGTATAAACTTGTCAAATCCCAAGACAATGGAATTCAAACCACATCACCCCAGACATCACCTTGGCTGACAGGAAATTCTAAACTTTTTGCCCTCCTGGTGCTGGACTTGCAGAGTTTACCCTTGAACACTGCACGTTCCTAATTGGTGGTCCAAAGAGGCCTCACCAAGAGAAACAGAAAGTGTTACTTCTCCAATGCTCTAGAAGATCCCCCACTCTCCTGTCCTGGCACAGGAAATATTCCTTGTGAATACAAGCACATGCAACATGTAAACATGAGAGTCCTGATGGTTGGTTTCAACTCTTTACCAGGTTTAGTGATACTGAAGTGACATATGCTCAGTGAAAGGGAGATTTCTATGTTCCATTCACTAAGCAGGGAAGGGTAGCGCACTCTTTGTGATTGTTCCATATAAAATAAAGTGACTTTACATGGTTTCTTATTTTCACAAGCAATTTGAGAGCCCACGAATTAACACAGTATAGGAATGAAAAAAACCTCCAGTCCCAGGGTGTCATAGAAGCAGAAATTTATTATAATATTCAAAATGTTATTATATTTGAATCTAGCCTTTTCTGTTTATAATAAACATGACCCCTCCTAAATCGTGTGTGTGTGTGTGTGTGTGTGTGTGTGTGTGTGTGTGTATAATTCGACCCCAACTGAATGATATCTGCCCAAAGGAAAGGCTCTGCAGGGGCACAGATTATAATGAAGGACTCTTGTTTCTAAAGTGCCTCTGACTCCGTAACTGCCAACCCCAGAATAGAGGTGCAAGAGGGTCATCTACTCCCACCTTCTCCTTCTGCCTTCATTTCTCAGGACCACGGATCTAAAATAGGCTTTCTGGAGACTAGATCATGTTCCCTAAATCCACCACTACCCAGGACAATACTACAGAGTCCCAGTAGAGGGCAGGTCTGGCCCTGGGCCCTGAGCAGGGCTCCTGCAAGGCCCCCACCCCATGGAGCATCTGTCCCATAATCAGTATTTACTCTTTAATTTTATTTTCCTTCTGTTTTCTGTGACTTAGAGCCTGCTAGGAAGAAATGCTAGACATGAATTCCTGCACCTGCCTCAAATGTGTGGCTGCCAATCTCCTCCTCAACCTCTCCAGTCCTCAGTTTTTATTTCTGTAGGATGTGTACCTTCTGCCTTGACAATTTCACACCTCACATCTCCCCTTTCCCATCATGAAGAAGAGAGAATTTAGAACCCACTTCTGTGTGTTTGAAGTCATTGTAATTTGCTTGGGCTAATGGCTGAGAGAGGGTATCCAACTTGCTGAAAATAATATACAGTTACTCTTACTGGTGCACAAACAATATGCATGCATATGCTGATGATTTGTCTGTTTCCTCAGGGGATGAGAAACAGACACAGGGGACTCCTAGGTCTCAGAGCCCAGGAGGCCTGGCTCAGGGTCTGTGCCTTTCTTCTTGCTTCTTTCCCTATCTCAGTCTACAAATACTATGATGGCTCCCTAGAGACTACAAAGGAGATCAAAACTTTGTTTTGTTTTTCATATAAAAAAGGCATGCACTGTAACATATTTGATGCCTGTGGTGGCTACTCATGATGACTTAGGAGGTGCAACCAACCCATCCTGTATGGAGGACACCCTCTAAGTTGAGCTCATCTGCTTGGACATCATGTCCATGGCTTCATTTGAAAAGCCTTTTCTAAGGAATTCTATATGATGTTAGCTTTGAACTTGGTTTCCCAAAGCTTGGATCATATGCAGCAAATGGGACATGACCTTGGATCATATGCAGCAAATGAGTTGGAACAGGCAAGGAAAAGATGCTGTGGACATTAAGGGCTTCCCAGGGCAGTATGTGATCAAGATGCTTACCTACCAGCTCTCAGTTTCACTGGGGCTAGAGGTCCTCGGACCTTCAGAACGAGGTCATGGTGCCAAGATCTCACCTCTCACCAGTGTCCCATTCACCCCCTTAGTTCGATCCTCTAAAATGATTTGGACTAGCTTGTAGCCCTCTGGCTTGTCCTCATCCAGAATGTGTTTGACAATGGCCTTGGGGATAAAGGCTAGAACCTTACTTTGGCTGGTCAGCTGGTGTGGTTTAAGGGTCAGGCTATAAGGGCATAGGACCTAAACCTGACTGTATCAGAGTATAGCCACCAGAGACCCTCTGTTCTGAGTCACCCCAGTATTGAGCAGCTTGGTTGCTAGCCTTAGGTCATGCCCAGATATTATGGACCTTGCTGCATCCTCATGCTTACCTGAGCAAACCTCATGGATGAGTGTGGTCATTTACAATCACTTTTCCACCATCTTCAACATGAACCTACACCTCTGTCTTGAGGTTGTTTCCCACTTTAGAGTTCCTACCCCTGTCCTATAGGCTGAACCATTTCCCCTAGGTTCTCAGCCTACAAAGCTCAGATGGCTTTCAGGGATCAAAATAGAAACCATGACCATGCATCAGAGGGTAGGGAGGGATAAGAGAAACCTAGGCCTGTCTCTGCCACTTTCTCCCATGCAATCACAGGAAACTGCATGCCTTCATGGAGTGCCCCTTCCCCAAATCTGTTCCTCCAGTATAATGTTATCAGTGAATCACACACCAGAGACCATCTTGTCCAAGCCTGGTTGTCAGAGAGGCAGATGGCCTAGAGACAAGAAACTACAAAAC
>PVIY010062755.1:0-10748 GCA_004026745.1 Myrmecophaga tridactyla | reverse complement strand
CCCGTTTTGTCCCCTTTCCTCTTTTTCGGTTAGCCCAATAAGCGACCTCTGCCTTGACCAGTTTCGCGTGAGCTGGGGGCCTATTTTTAGTAGTCAGAATTTGTTTATTAATGCCACAATTGGTGTTTGGTTGGACTCAGTCCCTGCTACTGTTAGTCTCTTTCCTTTCCCTCTGGGAAGCCGACTATGGGGGAGGGGCGCCGGCCACCGCGGCTTGGGGAACTCACGGTTCCGGAGACTCGCAGTCGGTTCAGCTGGTCCAGACTTGGGTATGCTGTGTGTCCAGTCACTATCGTGGCTCCGGGAGCTGTTCTGTACTGTTTCTGGTTATTTAGTAGTTGTTCTGGAGGACGAACTAAAATGCACACATTGCTAAGCCACCATCTTGGCCCCTATCCTCTCTGGTCTATATGAAATAAGTTTTAAGATCAGGAAGTATGAGTCCTCCAACTTCATTCTTCTTCTTCAAGATGGCTTTAGCTATTTGGATCCCCTGACCTTTCCACATAAATTTAATGATTGGCTCTTCCATTTCTGCAAAGGTTGTTGGAATTTTTATTGGGATTGGGTTGAATCTATAAATCACTTTGGGTAGGACTGACATCTTAACGATATTTAGACTCCCAATCCATTAACATAGAATGTCCTTCCATTTATTTAGATCTTCTTTCATTTCTTTTAGCAATGTTTTGTAATTTTCTGTGTACAAGTCCTTTGCATCTTAGTTAGATATATTCCTATATATTTGATTCTTTTAGTTGCTATTGTGAATGGAATTTTTTCTTGATTTCTTGTTCCAATTGTTCATTGCTCGTGTATAGAAACACTGCTGACTTTGAGGTGTTGATCTCATACCCTGCCACTTTACTGAATTCATTTCTTAGCTTTAGGAGCTTTGTTGTGAGCTTTTCAGGATTTTCTGTATATGGAACATGTCATCTGCAAATAGGGAAAGTTTTACTTTCTCTTTTCCAATTTGGATGTGTTTTATACGTTTTTCTTGCCTCACTGCTTTGGCAGAAACTTCCTGTACAATGCTGAGTAACAGTAGTGATAGTGGGCATCACATCCCTTTCTTGTACTTTGATCTTAGAGGGAAAGCTTTCAGTCTTTCACCATTAAGTTGTTAGCTGTGTGCTTTTTGTATATGCCTTTTATCGTGTTGAGGAAGTTTCCTTTTGTTTCTAGTGTTCTAAGTGTTTTTATCAAGATGGGGTGCTGGATTTTGCCAGATGCCTTTTCTGCATCAATTGAGATGATCAGTTGGTCTTTTTCCTTAATTCCTTTAGTATAGTGTATTACATTAATTGATTTTCTTACATTGAGCCAGCCTTGCATACCAGGGATAAATCCCACTTGATTGTGGTGTATAATTCCTTCAATATACTGTTTGATTCCTTTTGCTAGTATTTTGTTGCAGATTTTTGCATTTGTATTCATAAGAGATGGCGGTGTATAGTTTTCTTGTTACATCTTTTTCCAGCTCTGGTATGTAGGTGATGATGACCTCATAGAATGAGTTAGGAAGTGTTCACTCCTCTTCAATTTTTCAGAAGAGTTTGAGCAGAATCAGAGTTCAGTTTTCTTGGAATGTTTGATAGAATTCCCCCGTGAAGCTATCTGGTTCTGGGCATTTCTTTCCTGTGAAGTTTTTGATTACTTAATCACTCTCTTTGCTAGCAATTGGTTTTTTTTTTTCAGATATTCTATTTTTCTTGAGTCAATGTATGTAAGAATTTTTCCATTTCATCTTGGAATGGAAAATTATCTAATTTATTGGCATACAGTTGTTCATAGTATCCATCTAGAGTCTTTTTTAATTCAGCAGGGTCAGTAATAATGTCCCCCTTTTCATTTTTGATTTTCGTTATCTGTATTCTCTCTTTTTTTCTTTGTTAGTCTAACTAAAGGTTTGTTAATTTTGTTGATCTTTTCAAAGAACCAACTTTTGGTTTTGTTTTTTCTTTTTTTTTTTTTCTAGTTCATTTATCGCCACTCTACTCTTTGCTATTTTCTTCCTTCTGCTTGCTTTGGGTTTAGTTTGCTTTTCTTTTTCTAGTTCTTCCGGTTTTGAGGTTTTGTCTCTAATTTCAAGTCTTTTTTATTTTTTAATGTAAATATTTAGAGCTATAAGTTTCTCTCTCAGTATTGCCTTCACAGCATCTCATAAGTTTGTATGTTCATTTTGATTCACCTCAAGATATTTCCTAATTTCTCTTCTGATTTCCTCTTTAACCCATTGGTTGTTTTAGAGTATGTTGTTTAATTTCTGCATATTTGTGAATTTTCTCTTTCACCCTCTGTTACTGATTTCTAGCTTCTTCCATTATGTCGGCGATCATACAGATTATGATTTTAATATTTTTTAATTTATTGAGGTTGTTTTATGACCCAACATACAGTATATCCTGGCAAATGACCTATATGCACTTTAGGAGAATGTATATTCTGTTTTTATTGGGTGCAGTGTTCTAAATATCTAATAGGTCTAGTTGGTTTAGAGTATTATTCAAGTCCTATACTTCCTTATTGATCTTGTGACTAGATGTTCTATCTATTATTGAGAGTGGTATGTTAAAGTCTCTTACTATTAATGTAGAACCATTAATTTTTCCCTTCAAATCTGTCAGTGTTTACTTTATATATTTTGGAGGTATGCTATTTGGTGCATATATATTTATAATTGTTACATCTTCCTGTTGACTTGTCCCCTTTATCAGTATGTTATGACCATCTTTGTCCCTTGAACCATGTTTTTAACTTAGCGTCTATTTTATCTGATAGAGAGTAACTAAATGAGAGGTAAGATTGCTACCTCTCATTTAGTTTCTACTGCATTGTATATTTTTTCCCATACTTTCACCATTAACCTATTTGTATCTTTGACTTTAAGGTGAGTCTCTTGCAGGCAGCATATAGTTGAGCCATGCTATTTTATCCATTCTGCCAGTCTCTGCCTTTTGACTGGAGAGTTTAAACCATTTACATTTAAAGTCACTACTGATAGTACAATACTTTTTTCTGCCATTTAGCTATTTAGCCTTTGTAAGTCTTACACCTTTTTTGTCCCTCACTTCCGTTAAAGCCTACTTTTATATTTATTTACTTTCTTGTGTTGTACCATATTGAGTGCCTTCTCATTTCTACCTGGATATTTTTCATATGTTTTCCTTGTGGTTACCATAGGGTAAAATTTAACATCCTAAATATATAACAATTATATTTGGTTTGATACCAACTTAACTTCAATAGCCTGCATGTGTAATTTTCCTATACCCCTATGTCCCCCCACCATTTTTTGGTACTTATTACCACTTATATCTTTGTATACTGTATGTTCAGAAACCTAGATTTGTCATTACTTTTTATATATTTGCCTTTTAGCACCTGTAGGAAGTAAGAAGTGGAGGAGTTACATACCAAGCAATACAATAAAATAATGCTGGCATTCCTAATCACCTAAATTGTTACCTTTACTGCAGGTCTTTATTTCTTTATGCTGCTGTGAACTACTGTGTAGTCCATTTGTTTCAGTCTGAAGAACTCCTTTTAGCATTACTTGTAAAGCAGGTCTAGTGGTGATGTACTCCCTCAGCTTTTGCTTATTTGAAAATGCCTTAATCTCTCCCTCATTTTTGAAAGTTAATCTCACTGGATATAAAATTCTTGGTTGGCAGTTGTTATTCTTCAGCACTTTAAGTAGTTCTACCCACTGCCTTCTTGCCTCCATGGTTTCTGATGAGAAATCAGGACTCAATCTTAGTGGGATTCCTTTGTATGTAGCGTGTTGCTTTTCTCTTACAGCTTTCAGAACTTTCTACTTGTCTTCTGCATTAGATAGTGAATCAGTATATGACAGGGTGTATTTTTCTTCATGTTTATCCTATTTGGTAGTCTCTGAGCTTCTTGAATGTGCATAGTCACGTGTTCTGCTAAGTTTGGGAAATTCTCTGTTGTTATTTCTTTGACTATTCATTCTGCCTCTTCCTCTCTTTCTTCTCCTTCTGCGACTCTGATAACATGTATATTAGTATACGTGATAGGATGAGTGCCAGTTTGAAACTAGTATGTACCCTAGAAAAGCCATGTCCTTTAATTCTTATCCAATATTGCTAGATGGGATATTTTTTATTGTTTCCATGGAGATGTGACCCACACAATTTTGGGTGGTAACTTTTGATTAGATGGTTTCAATGGAGATGTATATCCACCCATTCAAGGTGGGGTTGCTTACTGGAACCCTTTAAGAGGGAACCACTTTGGAAAAAGCTGAGAACCAACAGAGCCCACAAGCCAGAGACCATTGGAGATGAAGAAAGAAAATGCCCCTGAGTAAGCTGTTGAAGATGCATGGACAGAAAGCTAGCAGATGTTGCCATGTGCCTTTCTAGCAGAGAGAGAAACACTGAACATCATTGGCCTTCTTGAGCAAGGCATTTCCCTGGATGCATTAGTTTGGACATTTTTTATAGCCTTGCCTTAATTTGGACATTTTCTAAATTTAGACCACAAATTAAAAAGAGCCGTCACTGGACCTGGCTGTTAGTAATGTCTCTAAAGAGACAATGAAGGATTTAAAAAACTATGAAAACCGAGTAAATTGGGGGTTAGGCTAAATGCCCATCCTATTTAGGGAGACTATATAATTTATATTCCAAAGACATTTTCTAGACTGAAAGGGTCACTATTAATAATTATGCTGGGATAACAGGCCAAACCAGGACTGCCCTGTGCAAACCTGAAGGTAGACTTCCTCTAATTACAATCATTTTGCTTTACTGAAGGGGCAAAAGTGAAGAGACAGAATTCCATATTTCTTGAGATCACGGTGTTACAATCTTTTAAATTTTGTACTGTTGGCATGAAAGGCCCAGGTTCCTTTCAGACCTTCATAGTTACTTATCAAGGGATCTCACGCATACAATATAGTTTCTGATAAGTGGAAGGGTAGAAAAAGAAATATGTGTAACCCAATTTTCTTCTTCCCCATATTCTACTCCCTTTTCTCCCTAAGCTGAAAAAAACCTAGATCTCCTTCAGACATCACTGAGGTTGGTGAGTGGGAGTGAGGGAGGAAAGCTTTTAAAATATTTTGCTTTGGAATCCTACAATTTAAACTTGTCATTATCTGGAAAGCATTGTCTCCTTTCTGTTGTTGTTCAACCCAAAATATACAATTACATTATATTTGATGGCATTCTAGACACAGAGTTAATTCTGAGGCAGTGGAATGTGGTTATACATCTTTTAAACTCCTATTTTATTAATATGGAACAAATAGTCCTGTCACTGACTTGAATAAAAACACTTTTATTTTTAATAGGATGAAAAGGACAAATGTGATCATTTAAAGCACTTTTTATAGTTTATAACATTCCAGTTTCTTTGGTTTTTTTATACTGTATGACAGGGTCACATTTCATTATTTTTCCATGTGAGTATCCTGTTATTGCAGCACTATTTGTTGAATTTTTTGTTTGTTTTGCTTGTTTGTTTGTTTCTTGGGAACTGCATGGAAAAATTCCAGTTTTTAAACATGAAAAAATCTATAAAACAGGTATTAAAAAATTTGGACATTTTCACGGCCTTAGAACTGTAAACTTACAACATAATAAATTCCCTTTTTAAAAAACTGTTCTGTTTCTGGTATATTGCATTCTTGCAGCTTGCAAACTAAAGCAGGGTCCCATAGCTATCTTAGGCTGTTTTTGCTTTTGATATTTCTTTTTTCTTCTGTTCCTCAGCCTGACTCATTTCAAGTGTGTTGTCTTCAAGTTCACCGATTCTTTCTTCTGCCATCTCCATTTTGCTCTTGAAACCCTTCTGTGAATTCTTCATTTCAGCCATTGTGGTCTTCAACTCCAGTAGTTCTTTTTGGTTCATTTTTAAAATTTTCTATCTCTTTACTAAGACTCTCATATTCCTCATTCACTGTTTTCCTTGTATCTTTTAGTTCTTTCTCTGTATTTTCCTTCATGTCAGTAAGCATTATAAGATCATTTTCTAAAAGGCTTCGTTCAGTATATCCACATTCTCATCTTCTCCGTTAGTGTTTTTTGTATTTTTATCCTCTTCCTTTGCGTGAGCCATCAATTCCTGTTTGTCTGTCTTCTACTCTTTTGTTACACACTGTACAGTTTAATATTTTAAAATGTTAACTCTGGGATTTACTCCCTGAGATGTCTGCTTCCTAGTTTTGTAACTTAGTGATAAGACTGAGATTTTCTTGACCTTATTTCCTCCTTTTAGGAAGGAGTTTGGTTGTCCCCTCTGTTTCCTAGGGGTCAAACCTCTTTCTGGATATCTGAAGCCAGCAGGCCTTTTCCCCAGACTGCCCTCCTCTATAGTTTTTACACTCTTTATTGTCTCACACTGCTTTTGCCTGGAGGGCAAATGCTGGGGGAGGGTCACCCCAGGGAAGACTTTGCCAGTTTAGTCTTTCCCAAGCCAAAACAGGGCCAGGGACCCATGATGGGGAATACAGACTGACTCCAAAATGCCCTGTGGAGGGGGTCAGAAAGGGCATCAAAAAGTTCTCCAACAGGTCCCCAAAGCTAAGCTTTCCTGGACTGTCCAGTAAATGCAGTACTTCAGCTAACTTTCCCTTGCAGCCATAAGGAAGCCCTGCATCTTTAAATCTCTACCACCTCTGCTTCTGTCCAGCGAGGGTTGAAACAATGACTGACTCCTCTTTGTTGGGACAGACTGAAACAATAGCTGCCCTCAGGGCCCATATCCAGCAATCCAAATTTACTAATCAAAAGCCATGATCGGTGATTGACCATGCACACATCCTTGTTCTTGGGGAAGAGGATTTTCAGCCCTTTTCTATCAACAGCTGCTAGCTAGGGACTGGACCCCACAGCAACTTGCCATGAAAGGAGGGGATAAGTATTGGTAGCGGCCATGCAGAGGGAGCAACTTACAGTTCTTTACTATAATTCATCAACCCTTCCTCCCACTCTTCTGTGGATGCTGTACAGTGGACCTGTGGCTGCTAGACTTCAAAATAGTTGTTTCAGACAGGAATTCCTACTTGTTTAATAGTTGTTTTGGAGGAAAAACTGAGTCCGGAGCTCCCCACACCTCCATCTTCCTTGGAATTCCCCACTGATTTAAGTTTATTTGTTTTATGTAACAAATACAATGAAGAAGTCTTACTTTCTTCTTCCCTTTTTTTCTTCCTCTTTGGTGTTTAGGTTATTGATATCTCAATGATCTTGGCAGAAGCGATCCGGAGGACACATAATGGTGAATCTGTGTCTTACCTGTTCAGCCATGTTCCACTATAACTCCAAAAGGTGAAGTGTCGAACAAGCCTGCTCGTGGTTTCTGTCTTTTCATTTTAGGACTCAACAGTGCTAAAAATACATCAGGTCTTTGTATATTCTGAGATTCATCCCCTCCCCCCCTTTAAAGCTTGAGACCGTTTATTTCCAGGATTTTTTAGCAGGAGGAGGGGATTTATTTACTTTTTAAATGAACTCTCTTAAATGAGAAATGTTTGTGTTTTCTTGACTTGTTCTGACTTTTTTCTTTGTTGTTTCAGTGCTTTGAGGCCACACCTTTAAGTATATAATTCTATTGTGAAAATTCTTAGTGTGTATATTTCAAGGGTTGCCAAAGGTAACTTCCAATTAAAACCTAGTGTGTAAATATATGATGAGAAGACCTATGGACATTTGGGGTAAAACCCTGTGTAGAATTCACCATTTACTTTGAGAGAACCTTGGAAAATATATAATTTCTTGAGGTTTTTTTTTTAATTAGTAACCAGGGTTCAAATAAACCATCTTAGTTATTGCGCTTAATTTGAACAAAATGTCATTTAGTTTGAGATGGCTGAGACATGTTTCTTTTTTTTGATGAAAGTTTAGACACACTGGAGGTAATTTTTTTATTAACAGGTCTGAAAAATATCTTATAAATGTCATTTTCCTGAAATTCCATGTCCTAAAATCCCTAAATTGTGTTCAGCAGGAGATGTGATTTAGAAACTGTTTTGTGAAATAGTCCCTGAGCTCAAAGCTGCATTGTCACCTTCCTCTCCATTCCAGATAGAAGTAGACAGTGCAGGCTGATTTCCAATTCTTTGGGGTAACCTCACATCCTATCATCTTGTTCTTCTGCATCATAGTTTTAGCTATAGCTTTTACTTTTCATTTTTTCCAATAATTTCATGTTGTGGACTTCTACCAAAATAAAGACTCCTCTAAATCCCCTCAAATTTACTAGACTGATCCCTATTTTCCTTTTGACATAAATAAAAAAGGCAAATTTTTAGGAATGCCACCAAATGCATATTTGAATATCATTTTGTTTTTGATGAAATGTTCTTTTCCCCTTTGTAATTTGAAGTAGCAAGTCCCTAGGCAACTGATTATTTTATCTAATGTTTTATATGAAAAGTGTACGTAGGCAGAGCCTCCAAAAAAAGTACAAGTAGGTAAATACTGCTCCATTAGGATAATGTTCGAAAAAGCATGGCCCCACCATGATGGCAGCGGGGAAATTCACTGAACAGTGTGTTCTCTGGAGGACGGACTTAATGTGCCCCCAAGTGCAGCATTTCACTGCTTCTGCATTGGAAACCAGACATTGGGCAGTTTGTGAATTTTATTGTATACACGTTGGTGAGATGGAGAGCTAAACTACTGAATTAAGTCCCAAAAGAATAGAATTCACCTATGTGGACAAAGCCTAGTAATAATAAACAAACTTCTCTCCCTTCTGCTGAATCTTAAAACTTATAGTGAATAAATTCTGAGTATTTTAGATTCTGTGGATGGAAAATCAAACTATCAAAATCATTAACAAACTTAAAAAGTAGTATTTAGGGTTTTGAATTTCTCTACAGCAGAAGGTGAACTGAAGTTATACAATAACACTTTAGTTGTTGTAGAAATTAGCATTTTACTGTACCTAAAACAGGCTGTTGGGAAAAAATTACATTGTAGCTTGGTAAAATCAGCTATGCAATACAGATTGACTATATATAGAAAGAGTTTGCTTGAGAAGTGTAAAGAGCTGATTTTGATGCTATATATTTTTTTATTTTTGATAACTGTGACATCTGTATTTGTTGGAATTTCTTTGCTTAGAGAAATGGAAATTAATTGTGGACATGTATATGTAGACTACATGCATATTAATTGTAGACGTGCATAAATGCCTACAAAGCAAACGTAGACATGTTGACATGACTAAAACCAGGTGATTTAAAGGTAATTGTTTCAACAGATATTTAGAATCTATAAATGTATAGAGTTACTTTAAAAATAATGATCTCTAAATTTAAAAAAAGGATATAAAAATCTGTCTTGTCATGCTCTGAGTTAAGAAATGAGTGTTTCTGTCATTATTTAACCCCACTTTTGTATTTTAAAGTACTCTTGCATACACCGATAAACTAATTCAACTGACTTAGACATGGCATAGTAGCAATGTCAAAATTAACTATTTGATGGTTTTAGTTTAGCAAAGGTGCTGAAGACTCCTCGTAAGCAGCTTAATCCCACAACTTTCACATTCCTGCTGTTTGTGGTGTGGAAACTGAAGTGAGATCACCAAATACTTGGGTCCTGTTCAGCTGCTGAATGTGGGCAGACTTGGTAAATAACTAGGCAAAAAGGGGAGCCAGAGAAATATGAGTATACCAAAATTGTTTAGCCTTAAACAAAATTATATCAGTGAACTTATAGATATTCATATTATAACTTGCCTTTGTTAGATATCTTGTCAACTATATTCAGAAGTGTAGCATTTGCAGTGCTTGTATTAGTTTAAAATTTGGACTTTTAAGTTCCTTCCATATTGTGTTAAAACATTTCAATAAAATCACACTGCCATGTGCTCTTTTCTTTCATCATTTGTGTCATCAGCATGGAATAATATGTTTCGAACAGCATGCCTCAAAATGTTTTTTACTTTATGATTATATAACCCAGCACATAAACTTATAGAAAAGCCAGAAGTTCATAGATGTCCGCTTTTAATCCATTCTGAAGGTGTTTCTTTCTAAATGACTTATTAGCAATTTTCTTTCCCCAAAGTATAACAGCTATGCCATATAAGGTACCCAAGTTGAGAATTCTAGATGTTCCCTAAAAAATTAAAGGTTGCACAAATGTGTTTACACAATAAAATAATGATGGTAAGTATCCATCTATTGGCGCAAACCAAACTTAAATGTAGGCTGTGTAGGACGTTGTTCCTGTGCTTTGATTCCAGAAGCAGCTAGGATTTCCTGCCCCCGTGAAACACCCTACATGAGCAGTAATGCGTTTAAGTTACTCTCTTGGGGACAAAGTAAATTGATAATTATGTTCCACCAGTAAAGCTCACCTTTAAACTGGGTAACTCGGGGTGACTACACATTGTCTTAAAGTTACAGGGAAATATAATGAACTAAAAAATCAGATCCTTTTCTGAGAAAAAAGTTGAACACAGGTTGAGAGAGAACATAAGAGACTGTACTAGAAAGGAGGAAGGAGAGTGAAGAAGAGATGGAAACACCTAAAACATACACTTCACCAGCTCTACAATGTCACCCACCCACCAGAATGGCCATTATCAACAAAACAGAAAATGACAAGTGCTGGAGAGGATGTGGAGAAAGAGGCACACTTATTCACTGTTGGTGGGAATGTCAAATGGTGCAACCACTGTGGAAGGCAGTTTGGCGGTTCCTCAAAAAGCTGAATATAGATTTGCCATATGACCCAGCAATACCATTGCTAGGTATCTAC
>PVIY010062754.1:0-10744 GCA_004026745.1 Myrmecophaga tridactyla | reverse complement strand
GGATACGAAAGGAAGGGGATGGGCTCTCCAACTGACGGAAAGGAGGGCAGACAGAAACAGGAGATGGGAAATGTTAGCCTGTTGCAAACTGGTAGAGTTCGTGCAAAAATAAGTAAATAAATAGGGAGAGGGGAGATTGTAAATATGCATACTGCGTAAATATCTTTTATAATAACTTCTTTAAAAATGTCAAGGCATCTCCTTCTCTGGAGAGCTTCTGGCCCCAGGTGGCTGTTATTAATGTTCTGTGTCTCAGCACGGGCGGGGTCCCTGCCCAGCCCTTTATCACACCTTGGGTGGAGGTGAGGGAAGGAAGGCTTGTGTAACTCAGCCTTACGACTGCCTCCTTTGCAGCCAACTAGAAAGATCAGAGCCCAGCTCAGCAGGGAGCTGGGAAAGGCCAGTCCTCAGGTTTCAGGAATCCAGGAAAGCAGCTCTGCTGGGGGAGCCTGTCAGAGCCCCTCAACAGAGAGCAGGGTCCCTTCCTCCAGGCCCCTGAGCTGGAGCCCCTCAGGGTGAGGCTGCTTTGGGCTCTGGAGGCATGTGGTGGGATGGAGGAGTGTCCTGGGAAATGTCACCCCCGGGATGTCACAGACGTGGCTTCTCAACCTTTCTGGCTCTTCTTTCATGAGTTATGCTTCCTCACATCTCGCTCTGCTGTGGTGGCTGCAGGACTCATTCTACCTTTTCTCCTGCCGTTTCTGCATGGGAGAGTTGAAGAAGAGCAGTTTACCATATGCGACCCTAGATTTCTTTTCCTTTTTCCTTTCTTCCTTTCTCTTCTGCCCTTCCTCTGCCTCCAGATGCTGCTGGGAGTTCTCCCGAGATTTTTGCACCTGAGCACTTGCGTGTCTGTCTTCTGAGTCAAAGCCCCCTCCTTTCCCCTCCCTCTTCCCTCCCGCAGAGACTTGTCTCTGGGAAAGCAAAAGGGCTTTGTGTTGATTAATAAAACATCTTCCTGCAGCCTGACTGGCATGCTTGGAGCTTGGGCAGGGCTTAGAGAGAGATTATAAAGAGTTATGCCTACCTCCCACCCCCACACACTGCGTTTGACTTTCCCAATATTTCCTTGTAAGGTCAGTTTCTCATCAGAGGAGCAAAGGCTGCTGCTTCCATGCCCGGAGTTAGGTGCTTTATGCCTGAGCTGCCTCATGTGGGCTCACTGAATCCTTCAGCTGGGGTGGGGGGCTCTGTGGGATCCTGGAAAGACCACTGGATTAGAAATCAGGAGCTGTGAGCTTTGGTGCTGGCTTCAGCTAGCTGCGTGACCTTGGGCGAGTCACTTCCTGTCCCTGGTCCTCGGTATCCTTTTCTGAATGCAGAGGCAGAGGGATGGACTTAGTGAGTCCTCACCTCCTCTCCAGTTTCACAAGCTCTAAGTCTCTCACTCTTCTAGAGTTCAGAAGCCTGGGTAATACACAGCCAGCCTGATGGACCAGCACCCAGACGGTAGAAAAGCAGGGGCCTTCCAATTTCCATTTCTTCTCCAAAGAAAGAGGTTACAAGAGTCCTAGACCAAAGCAACCATCAGAAATGCAAGTCCGTGAAGAAGCCTGGGATTTTCTGCCTGGGGACTCCCCCAGAGGACTCTGGGGTATTTGATGTTGAGCCAGGAAGACAGAACAGGGCCTAGAGCCCTCTGCTACACAATACTGAGATGCTGTGTTTGGAGAGAGCAGGGAACCGTGAATTCAGCTTCCCAGGCACCTCTGGTTGAACTGGGTAAGGGGAAAGCATAAGACATTAACCCTAGGAGCAAAAGGCTTTTTAAGGATGAAATAAGACAGCCATTTATTCTCTAAGAATCCAAGATTTATAAAGAGTCTGATTCACTGTCCCCTTCGGAGCTGGACTCCCTTCAAGACCTCCCCCAACAGATGCCAGCAGGTCTGCCTGAACATTTCCAGGGATGGAGACCGTACCCTTTTTGGATGCAGTTTCTTCTTCATTGGAGAGGATCAGTGATCACAAACTTCCTTTTTGTATTAAGCCCAACCCTACTCCTTCTACATCCCAGAAGGAGAAGGGGTTTTGAGAACCCAGAAGGTTCTGTTAAGAAATAGTTCTGAAAGGCAGATTTATGATGAGGGAAGCCCCTAGGAAATTAGCTGTCAAGAAAACCCTGGGTCCTTCTCATCCAAAAGGGAGAAGAGCAAAATGAGACAAAATAAAGTGTCAATGGCTGAGAGATTCCAAACAGAGCCGAGAGGTTGTCTTGGAGGTTATTCTTACGCGTTATATAGATATCACCTTTTTAGTTAAGGTGTAGTGGAGAGGCTGGAGGGAACTGCGTGAAAATGTAGAGCTGTGTCCGGTAGCCATGTCTCTTGAAGACGATTGTATAATGATACAGCTCTCACAATGTGACTGTGTGATTGTGAAAACCTTGCGTCTGATGCTCCTTTTATCTACCTTATCGACAGACAAGTAAAACATATGGATTCAAAATAAATAAATAATAGGGGGAACAAATGTTAAAATAAATTTTGTAGCTTGAAATGCTGGTGACCGGTGAGGGGGAGAGGGGTATGGTATATATGAATTTTTTTCTTTTCTCTTTTTATTTCTCTTTCTGGATTGATGCACATGTTCCGAGAGGTGATGGTGGTGATGAATATGCAACTATGAGATGATATTGTGAGTTATTGATTATATACCAAGAATGGAATGATCATATGATAGGAATGTTCATGTTTGTATGTTATTATGTTAAAAAATAATAATAAAAAAATTAAAAACAGAGAGAACCCTGGGCTTTCTGTCGTGACACAGACTTGGGGCGACCTGGCAGATACAAGCCCACTGGGAAATGTTGGCTTCTGGGGTGAGCCAGCTCCTCACCAGGCCCTTTGGGATGAACAACCAAGCACCTGCTCAGCAATGATGGACAGGTTCTGGGGGTGAGTGGAGCCCGTGCGCGCCCCACTGCCCCCCCCCACCCCTACTGACACCTCCACCAGGAGAGGGTTTCTTCCTTGCCACATCCCATCCTCAAGTCATTTCTCCTTCCCTTTTATCTTGTTAATCTGCAAATGGCCCCTCAGTTCTCCAGCCACATTATTTCATGGCATGAGTTCCCCCTAGGATTGCAGGGGAATCTACATATTTCTATTAGCCTCCCCTTGGCTTACATTACCCTGAGCCATTTGAATGAAGTCACCCATGAAGTGGTCACAGAGGACTGGGGAGAGGGTGAATGCGTGAAGTCTCACTGGTCTGTGAGCATCTCATTGGCTTTCTCTCTAATGTATGGAGAGGATAAGGCCTGAGGAGCAGGATGGGTACAGGTGATGGCAAGGCTTGGTAGGAAACGGGCCAGCTGAATGAGTCTTCTGCCATGGAGGCTCTCTCCTTCCCACTCGCCATCATCTGAAAGGCTGCAGAAACAGCCGCTGTTGGCAGAGGCAGTCCTTGCTTCTCAAAGTCAGGGACTGTGGTCCTGGGCCGAGCTCCCAGGAGAGTGCCTGGTACATAGACAGGGCATGGTGGGCATGTACTGTCCCTTCACTGCCCTGCCAGGGTTCTACCAGCTCCCTTCAGACAGAGCAAGAAGTACCCACACATGTATGGGTTAAACGAGCTGAAGGATAAAACTTGAAACCAAGCAGCAAGTCTCTCCAAGGTTCTTGCATTTCATGGCATGAAGTGGAGATGTGCACAAACTCGGGGTTCACTGTGCAGCTCTGGGACCTTCCCTATCTGGATAGGGCAGGGCCAAGGAGGTCCTCAGATCTGTTCAACTTGGAGACATCAGTGAGAGGTAGGAATTCTAGGAGTGTGCAAGTCACGGGAGAAAGTTGGTTTGGAAAGCTGGACAGGAAAAGTGTTCCAGGTAAAACATGGAACCTTGCTCAGGCCGTGGGGGGCCAGGGTGGGCGGATGGTGAGGGAGGGGTTGCCTGCTGGCAGTGAGGCGTTGGGGAGGGAAAAAGGAATTCTCACTCTAACCCTGGTTGACATTGGGGAACTTCTAGGTACTTGTTCCGTTGTTGCCATCCAGTCTTTCCTTTCCTGGAAGACTGGCCTGCTCAGAGCTCTTCCTCCCACTCCGGAACCATTGTCTTAATCAAGAGCTAACCCTTCACTCATCCACCTCCTTTTCTGAGAAGATGACTCTGTGTCTGGGGAAACCAGAGAGAATTGCTGAGGGATATTTCCTGAGCCAGAGCGTCTCAGCAGTCCTTGGATTTGCAGTATTGTTTACGGAAAAAAAAAAAAAAGTCGTAGGGTGGGGGCAGGATACAGCTTGAAATTGCTATTGCCCATTTCCTTTATTCATTCCACAAACATTCCTGTTGTGCCCGCCATGTGTTCCTGCCTTTTAGAGTGAAGAAAAACTCACCAGGTGTACCTACCAGGCACAGAAAATCAATCTGATGAACTAGAATACTACCTTTCATTATATTCGTAGGGTTCAAGGCTGTGCCCTTTGGGAGATGGGGAGAAAGGTGAAGAAAGCAGCCCTCTGTCCACTGAGAATCCTCTCTCAGTCCCAACCTGCTGGGAAGAACCATTTCCCCCCCTTCCACACCACATTACAAGAGCAATAGTTGGTTCTGTTCTCCATCCCCTTCCTGTGTCTACCTCCTGGTAACAGCTAGAATTTCAGAGATAAACTTAGGTTCATCTCCAAGAGGAACTCCTCTGGATTTGTGCTGCCTTTTTTGTTCCAAGTCTGATGCTTTTCTTTACGTTAGAGCTGCGTGCTTCGGGGTGGTCACCTCAGTGTGCCTTTGACCTTGTTCTCCAGGGGGCTGGCCTGGTTGCTTGACCGCAGGTCTGCTGCTGCCCCGACCACACCTGGATCTCTCTCTGCATACCTGCAACCCATTCTTTTTTTAAAAAAATATTTTTATTGCGATATCTTCACACACATACAGTCCATCCAAAGTATACAATCAGTGGCTCACAATATCATCACATAGTTGTGTATTTATCACCATGATCATTTTTAGAACATTTGCATCACTGCGGAATAAGAAATTTAAAAAAAAAGAAGAGAAAAGACTCCCATACCCCTTACCCCTCACTCTCATTGACCACTAGTATTTCAATCTACCCATTTTTTTTACCCCTATAGCCCCCTATTATTTATTTATTTTTTATCCTTATTTTTTTTTTACTCATCTCTCCATACCCTAGATAAACGGAGCATCAGACACAAGGTTTTCACAATCACACAGTCACATTGTAAAAGCTATATACTTATACAGTCGTCTTCAAGAATCAAGGCTGCTGGAATACAGTTCAACAGTTTCACGTACTTCCTGCTAGCCATTCCAGTACACCAGAAACTACAAAGGGGTATCTGTGTAATGCATAAGAACAACCTCCAGGATAGCCTCTTGACTCTTTGAAATCTCTTAGCCACTGAAACTTTATTTTGTCTCATTTCTCTCTTCCTCCTTTTGGTCAAGAAGGGATTTTCAATCCCATGATGCTTGGTTCCAGCTCATCCTGGGCATTCTGTCCCACGTTGCCAGGGAGAGTCACACCCCTGGGAGTCATGTCCCACGTAGTAGGGAGGGCAGTGAGTTCACCTGCTGAGTTGGCTTAGAGAGAGAGGCCACATCTGAGCAACAAAAGAGGTTCTCTGGGGGTGACTCTTAGGCCTAATTATAAGTAGGCTTAGCTTTTTCTTTGCAGGAATTAGCTTCGTAGGGGCGAGCCCCAAGATTGAGGGTTTAGCCTATTGGTTGTCTCCACTGCTTGTGAGAGTATCAGGAGTTCCCCAGATGGGGAAGTTTAATGCTTGCTCCTTTCTCCCCATTCCCCAGAAGGGACTTCTGCACCCATTCCTGCCTACCTGTGTACCACGGTCCACAGACTGGGAAACTCCTCTTTAGGGTCCTGGGTTTCAGCCTGCCTGTCTTCACCTGCCGCTCTCAGGACCCCCGCTGGACTACTCTCGATGGCAATTTGGCCCAGCAGCATGTGACAAGCAAGTCAAATCCATAGAACAAAAGTAGAGCCCCAGCACTGAGGTCCAGGAGGCGCTTTGCCCCTCTCCCCTCCCTGCCCCTCCCAGGCAATGAACTGCAACTAAAAGGCAATTCAGAGACTCTGACTGGAGGGTGGGATTAAGGAGCAGGATAAGGGGTGAGTCCTTCTCTTCCTTTATGTCTTGGGCTAATTCTGTCCAAACTCTGAGAGACCGTTTCGAGGAGGACAGCAGGACAATTCTTAGAGAAGCCAAGGCATTGCTTTGACCTGCCCCCTTTCAGCAGAGACGAAATCCGGGCATGCCAGTGGGGACAGGGGCAGGACAGGAGTGTAACCTGCCTGGGTTCGTCTTAGCTCCAGAGGACCAGCTGGCTGGAACGTCTTCCATCACCTTCTTTGCCTCTAGCAAGGTTCCCTTCCAGAAAGCCTCTCCTGAGCTTTAACCTCTGTCCCTTGCCATAGGGTCGTTTCACTGCCTTAGGTCAACCCTTAAAGGACTGGAAACCTGCTAGCCGGCCTCTTTCCTTTACGCAACAGTTCTTTGGCAACCGGGGCCAAAATCAGTCTGCCCCACCCCTATTCCCTTGGCAGGGCTGTTTATTCTAATAACGATAGGAAAACCCTTACAAAGTGGTACAGGCAATGTTCTAGGTGCTTTATACATATCAACGACATTTTCACAACAGCCCTATCAGGTAAGCTGTTTTACTGTCATCCCACTTTATAGATCAGAAAGCTGAGGCACAGAGACATTAAAGAACTTGTCAGAGGTTACCCAGCTACTAAACAGCAAAGAAGGGCATGCCATCTGGCTCCAGAATGCTTTTAATCACCACAGTAAACTGCTGCTGTGATGATCATAATATTCTCCATAAAGACGTTATAGCACCTTAGTTAGTTCCTTTGTGAGGCTCCATATTGGTTAGCTTTTAATGCATCACAAACCACCCCCAAAATCTAGGCTTACCCACGAACATATATTACTTTTCATCATTCTGTGGATTGGTGGGAGTTGCTTTGGTCTGGCATTTGCTCTGCTGGTCTCCCTCGTCAGCTATAGCCCAACTGGCGATTAGTATCCAGCAGCCAGGTCAGCCGGGGCCGGAGGGATGGCTCGGCCTGTGGCTCTCGTCATCCCGCAGGCTAGCCCAGGTCCTTCGCACGCTGGCCGTCGCAGGGTGCCCGAGAGCAGCAGGAGAGGCCGAGACGCAGGTGCAGGCACTTCACAGGCCTCTTCTTTTGACACAGCTGCTATTGTCTCATTGACCAAAGCAAGCCCTATGGCCCAGCCCAGATTCAAAGGATGGAGAAACAGATTCTACCTTTTGATGGGAGGAGCTGCAGAGTCACATTGCAGAGGGTGCGATGACACAGGGGCAGGAAGAATTTGTGTTCTGTGATCTGCCCCCGGACCCTCAGCATGAGCCATGGGCACTATTTCATAGCGGGAAAAGAGTGGGAGGGATGGACAGGCTAGGGATCCACTCGGACCTTAGTCTCGTCAAACGTCAGGTCTCTACTGGGGTTTCCAGTAGCCCTGTTTCCCCCAAGATACTGATATAAATGCTGCGATTGTGGGATGTTGTGGAGCGATGTCTCTGTTTCTGGTTGGGGTTAGGGAAGACAGTGATGGGAATAGGTTGGCCCCGCTGGCGGTTAACTTCCTCCTGTCCTGGGGCCATCTGCAGCTCACTCCAGGTCAAAGCAGAGGAAGTAACCAGCTTGTCCATTCCTGAGACTTGTGATAGCAGCTTGAGTGCCCCCCAGCCCCCCCCCCCCCGCCGGTTCTTCAGAGGAGACCTCCACTGGAGAGCGTTGGTTACGAGCATGGGCCCTGAAGGCGGCCGATCTGGTTCCATCTCCAACCTTGCCACTCCCTTACAGTGTGACCAAACACATTGCCATAAGGATAAAAAATAATGAAGTTTATCAAGTCCCTAGGCCAGTGGCTGGTACATAGGAAGTGCCCAGATTTCGTCATCAGTGGGGCTTGGATGAGCTCTTGTGCCCTTTTGCTTGGGCAGAGATGGAAAGACGAACAGAGCTGTCACTGGTAAATAACTCTTGGCTCGCCCAGAAGTACCAGATGGTGTGCCAGCAACTTGGGCCAGGGAAACTCAGGGCAGAAGCTGCAGGGAGAAGAGAAGTGGAACTGTAGCTGCCCGAGGGCCCAGCTCTGTGGACATCACTCACGCAGGCCTGGAAGAGATCTGGTCAAACCCTGTGTCTTAGACATGAGAGAGCTGAGGTGCTGTCTCTAAAATCACCTAGCCAGGCAATGACTACAGTAGGACTGGAACCCAAACCCCTCTTTTTCCCAGCTGATGGTCTTCCCTTCATGCCGTGACTTATTCACCTACTTCCCTTCTGGTCTCTCTTAACCAACACAGTTCCCCTGGCCAACGTGCTATTGGCTTCCCATCCCTTTCCTATGTCATTTTCAGCAAAGGGGAGAGAGAGAGAAGATATTCATACAGTAGGTGGAAAGGGAGGCAGCAAAGGAGGGACTAAATGTGAGCAGCTGCCGAGGAGTAGATGGGCCTGTGCAGAGTGGTACGTGCCCCCTGCACTAAGCCGAGGTCAACCCTGGCTTTCAGATGCCAAGGAAACCAAAGGAAGAGCCATCCCCCCCTCAAACCTGCCTCCACCCTCCGCTGGCTTCAAGCTGCCCAGAGAGAATGAGGAAACGATTATTTATCAGGGATGAGTTGGTCAGGAAATTGGACACATACAACAAAGACCAGGAAACACAGTGCCAGCCGGGTCTGATGGGGGTGACGAGAGTGCTCCCAGCACAATAGCTTCGCTGGCAGTGATGCTCGCTTTCTGGAGGACAGCCGAGGACGCCCACTGCACGCGGGATGAGTGCAGGTGGGACAGGCCCCTGTGGGGCCAGCCAGCAGCATCCTGGCCACCAGCCCCTGAAGGCAAGTGAGGGAGATGCAAAATAGGCCAGGCTGTATATAGCTCAGGTCTCTAGCCCCCTTCTGCTGTACTCCCCACCCTACCCCCCACCCCCAGGACGTGGGGGTCAAGAGCATGAAGTCAAGGCTGCCCCCATCTGCGCCTCCCGCCAGGACCCCTGGGCAAACACCCCACTGCTCTGGCAGGGAAGGGGAAAGGGCAATGCACAGCCTGGGGGGGCTTCCCTGGAGGGAAAAACCAGGCGTTTGGAGGGGGTTCCCCAATCACCCGCTAACCTCCCCCACTGCTGAGGCCCCAGGCTCCCTTCGGGCTTCTCATTAAGGAATAGAAAGATGTGTGCTGCTGGGAAAGTGCTCTGGAAACAGTCTGTTCTGTTCTCTGTCCCGTCCCCAGGGACATATGCTCATTCCCGTCTTAATTCGAGAAGGGGTTTGAGATAAAAGTGTCTCCCCTGGAGTCGAGACAGTTTTGCATAACATGACGGTTTATGCTTCAGTCAAGCCTCTGTCACTGTCTCAGCCTGGGTGGTTGACGAGGGATCTGCTCCCCTCTCCCCCCCACCCCCACCTCTGTCCCCAGGCTTTTCTAAGGACCTTCCAGTGTTTTGTCTGGGCTGGGGTGGGGGCTGCAGAGGCGCAGGCTCTGGGGAGCTGCCCTGACCCTGCGCGAGGCTAGGAAGGGGGGCCCAGTCCTGGCTGGTCTTCAGTTTGTGGAGCGTCCCCACCCCATGGTGGTCCCTGCTTCTTGGTTTGGGTTGTGACCGAGAGCCTGAGCTCTCTTCCTCAAGGCTGCTAAGTGGGGCTTTATCAGGAGCTCTGAAGAGCAGCATCCTTAGTAGAAAGGGTCCTCAGCTTTGGGATGTATTCTCCGGACCCAGATTTAAAGCCTCAACAGCTGTGGGCTGGCAGGGCACTGAGACCCTTCTTGGTGTCTGCTGTGAAGCTCGCTCAGGTAGAGGGGATAGGTCCCCACAGTGGGCTGTGGAGGGGGTTGGCCCAAGAAGGGGAAGGATGCCGTTCCTGGGACCATTTGCCTGGGGGCCTCCACACTGAGCCATTTCTTGCACCTTCGGGCTTTGAGGAAGGGGGTCCCTATTAGAATTCTATTGAGTAACTTTTCATGTGTCAGGGAGCACCCAACAGGGAGCACGGATGTTGGTGCAGATGTTTCTGTTCATTCCTCACTGTTGCAGGTCTCTTGGGATTATCACAGTTCTCAGCAGGGATAGAACAGAGTTCCTGACCCTCTGGCCCCACGAAGCAGAAATCAGGGAGTGAGATTAAAGTGTTTGCCGCTTAGTTCACAGAAACCCCTGGAACCTTCCAACCTGCTATGACCTTTAGGGATGAGAGAAGCCCGTCCTGTTGAAGGTGGGAAGTGGTGGGTGGGATGAGTCCCTGGGAGCAGGGCAGACAGCAGAGAAACTCACGGTGCTGAGAGAGGGGGGCCGTTAGCCTTGGGGTGCTCCATGGTAGAGCATTTAGCCCTGGGGAAGACTCAAGGCCTGCTTCTCTGTGTTGGGTCCCACTCGCCCCTGGAGAGAAACCTTCATCCCTTGAGCAGTTATAGCAGAGAGGGCTGAGAGTTCTGTGGAAAGCTGAGAGAGAGTTAGGTGAGCATATGAAAGAGCTTCTGGAAGTAAGGGCCCCGCTGTCCCACCCCTGACACCCCCACCTTTGATAGGCAGGTGCAGCCATGGTGAATGCCACACCTTCTCTATTGAGGCAAGTGGACAGAGTCCAGCTTTTGGAATTTCAGAATAATCACTCTGCCTAGCCATTGTGGAGTCTGGCTTACTGTGTGTGTGTGTGTGTGTGTGTGTGTGTGTGTGTGTGTGTATTTCCCCTCTCCTGTATGGATCTGTCATTCGGTGATAA
>PVIY010062753.1:0-10751 GCA_004026745.1 Myrmecophaga tridactyla | reverse complement strand
GACAGACATTAAAGGTCAAAGAATGTAAAACTTCCTCCCCTAATGAACAAATCTCACATCTCGCTCTCTTTTTTCCTCTCTTAGATTTGGGTGGAGTGTAGACTTTCATCTCCCAACCAGTGGCCATTGGGAAGATCTTCCTCCTGTCCATAGCCCCTAATTAAACTCATGGGTAATCTGTCTGGTGTGTTCTTTGGTCTCCAGGTTGTGTTGAGCTGGAATATTTGGCGCGCTAGCCAGGAGACCAAAGAGCCACCGGCCATAAAGAGTATGAGTCTGGAGTATGAGAACTCTGCGGGGTAATTCTGAGGTAGTTTACACATTTAACCTCAGTATTATTGTTGTATAACTTTATGAATTTATGTGTATCACTTTACGCATTCATGCATATTACTCTGTGTATCTGTATATATCACTATAAACTGATGCACTCATAAAGGCATATAATTGCAAGCTTTCTCAAAGAAAGAAAAGCACGTCTGCAGTGCTGTAAATCACATCCAGGCTTACTCAAGCATGGCCAAAGGTATTGGTGTGCAAAGAAGGAGGCTGCCAGGCCTGTTTCTTGTCATGTCCAGGAGCTGCCCTTATCTCGGACAAAAGAGTTCAGCTAAAGGCCAGATAGTAACTTCTACCCTGCAAGTTCTGTCTCTGTACTTTTCCAGTGTTTACCATCATTCCCTTTGTATCTCCGGCCTTGCTCACTAGCCTATATAATCTAGAAACAAAGAATATTCAGGGTGCAGACTTTGGACAGAGTCCTTTGGGTCTGCTGACAATAAAGTTTTGGCCACTTCTCAGAGGCTCAGTTACTTTCCTGGGTGAATGGAGTTTCCAACTTCAATTCCTGGGCACCCTGCTTCCCTAGTGGGTACAGGGAGGGGTGGTCCCTTGTCTGACTGTGCTGCAGTCGGTTGGATGTTGTATGCAGTGCAGCCAGCTATGGCAGGCTGGCTCAGCCACCCCTAGTGGAGTGGGGACATACTTATCTGCTGCAGCACAGTATATTCAACAACAGCCTGACAGTATGCATGGCCACGTGGAAGCAAAAGCAGTAAACTGTTGTCTGCCACCCCTTATGGGAAAAAGAAATTTGGGAAGATATCTTCACTACCTGTCACAAGCAAAAGGTAACCATGTTTTATTTCTCTGCAGGTAACATTGATTCTTTACTTGGCAATATTGAAGCAAATGCTCTAGCAAAAATTCATAATCTAAAGCCAGTGCTGCATGAGGCTGCCGAATGGTTGCACAGAAAAACAGGACACCACAAGTACCAGACTCTGTGGAGACTGGCACAGCAACTCCAGCTGCCCATCACCAGACAACTGAAAGACATCGTGGATGCCTGCCCCTCCTGCTCGCTGTGACGCCCAAGGATGCTTCCTCATCAACTTGGTCTCACCAGCCACGAGCAGGGTTTAGTCATCTGTGGCAGATAAATTATATGATGACCCTCCCCTTATTTGGAAGTGCAAAATATGCTTTTCCAGCCATAGAGATGGCCACTGGGTTGTGCCCAGTAGGGAAAACTAACCACAGAACTATGACACGTAGCTTAGAAAAGCTCAGTGCCTTCTTTGGGCTCCCCACACATGTGACAGTGATGGGGGACCCCCTTTTCCAGACAACTAACTCGAGCCTGGGCCACTGAGCATGATGTTTTATGGGCATTTGATTTGCCTTACAACCAAACAGCAGTGGGTTGATTGAAAGTATGAATGGGCTTTTAGAAGAGTAATTAAAAGGGGATAAGCTATCTCTGCAGCAGTGGACACAGCCTTGCCAGCCTCGATTCATGGCCCCAAGCAGCTGCTCCAACCCCCGTTGAACTGCTAACAGCAGGGCCCAAACAGGTGCTGTGAATTCAGATAAAAAGATGAGCAATGCTACAGCCCCAATGAGGTCATGAGAATAACTTGCTCTTCCCTGTGCCACAAGCATTAGAAATTGGGGGAAGTAAGGTTGATTGGTCATTGTCCTGGCCAATGCAGCCAAGCTGGTTGGGAGTACTAGGTGCCTAGGGTATTGAGGTCACCCAAAACTGAAGTATTAGACCACAGTTTATACACAAAAAATGCCAGAAGCTGTATATGTAAACAACCCAGGACTCCCTGCCCCCACACCCCAAGACACAGTTTTGTAGGTATTTATTATGCCCAGGCTAACTGTGGATTTGACTCCAAAAAGGCTCCCTGCAATTGCAGGGGGAAAAGGTCTGTCTAGTATTGGAGATTTAGCTTTACTCTTCTTGCCCATAGCGTTGCAGCAGATGCCTTCCTGCAGTAGGCTTCTGTGGTAACCCATGGGCACAACTGTCTCAATGCTGAGCGTGGACTGAACTGCACCGTTGGGTGTCACCAGCCTGCCTTGGACTGTGACTCCTGTGAGCTGGACTGCACAGACCTCACAGAATACCCTGCAGGCCTGGGAGAATTCAGCACACTGGAACATCTGGAAGAGGATCTTCTCACTTAGAACTGAAATCACAGGTTTCATCAATTATCAGAATGAGGTAATTCTGTCTCTAGCCACGCAGCCTCACCTTGTGGAGTTGTCACCTCTGTGTAGGGAACTCCTAATGTTCTGTTGTCTCTCGTACTGTTCAGGAATGCAATGTCTGTCCTCTGGTCAACTGAGTCTGCTGTGGGCGTGGACTGTGGAGGCCCAGGGCCCAGGCCCCACCTCCTCCTCCTCCATTTAGAGAGCAGCTGCCTGCCTAACCAGGCCAGATGTTAAAGGTCAAAGAATGTAAACCCCCTCTCCGTACCAACCAAATCTCATAAGTAAAAGCCTTGTTTCCTTTTTCCTCTCTTGGCTTTGGGTGGAGTGCAGGCTTTCATCTCCCAACTGCTGCCACTGGGGAAGATCTTCCTCCTGTCCATAAGCCCCTAATTAAACTCATGGGTAATCTTCTTTCTATTGTGTTCTTTGATCTCAGGGTTGTGCTGGGCTGGAACGTATCACTTCCCCATACTCCATTGGTCAAAGCTGTCCCAGGGCCCAGCCAGATTTAAGGTGGTAGAGAAGTATATGCTAGCTCTTGATGGGAGAGTGGCAGGGTCACATTGCAGAAGAGCATGTG
Organism: Myrmecophaga tridactyla; assembly: GCA_004026745.1. Lineage (NCBI taxonomy): Eukaryota > Metazoa > Chordata > Mammalia > Pilosa > Myrmecophagidae > Myrmecophaga > Myrmecophaga tridactyla. The sequence goes on along the minus strand of PVIY010062753.1, from coordinate 7,666 downwards.
AGATGAAACTGTTCCATCACCTTTGGAAAATAATATTCTCTCACAAGGGGGCTGTAGGCAATTTTTGGTTCCTTCTTTGTACCTTTTTGCATTTTCTAAATTTTGTACTGTAAACATGCATCATTTTACTGATCAGAAAAAAATAAGTTTTATATATGGCTTACAGTAATAAGGGTGACTATCAGTGCAAGATAAGCTTCCAATTAGCTGAGCCTTTCTGTGCCCCTCATTTATTTATTTATTATTTTTTTAATTTTACATGGGCAGGCACCGGGAATCGAACCTGGGTCCTCTGGCATGGCAGGCAAGCATTCTTGCCTGCTGAGCCACCATGGCCCCTCATTTTTTTTTAATGCTGTGCCCTCTTTTTAGGTGATCAATCCCAAAAGCTGTCACACCACTAAGCCATTACCTAAATGTTGGGCATAATTTTCTGCTTTCCCTGAAGTCATTCCACATAAAGAGTTCTTTTCTTTACTGTGACCGTCTCTTTGACAATCAAATTTCTTTCTGCCATAACCACAATGAAAATCTACAACTCTGATTTACATTAAAAAATACCCACAGAATATCCATGTGTGAAGTGCTTGCCAAGGATCTACAATGTGAAAAATACAGTGCTAATGCCAGGGCACACAAGGCATACAAAAATAAGGTGATTTACCGTCTTTAAGGTTATATTCACAAAGAGAAAGAGGAAAATAATCAACTATGATATGTAAAGAAAAAGAAAATAAACCTTAAAATAGATGAATAAGCAAAGTAATGGAGAAATTTGGTGTACAGAGAAAGCCTTTGTGGAGGAGTATATTAGTTTCCTGGGGCTGCTGTAACAAATCACCACGAACTGAGCAGTTTAAAAGACCAACAATTTGTTCTTTCACAATTCTGGAGGCCAGAAATCTAAAATCAAGGTTTTGGCAGGGCTGTTCCCTGTGCAGTCTCCTCTGCTCCACCTCACCGGCCCTTCCCTGGGTGCTCTTCTTCTCCTCTTCTTATGGGGACACCAGTCATTGGATTTAGGGGTCCCCAGCCCAGCATGACCTCATCTTAACAACTCCTGCAAAGACTCTATTTAAGTTAAGAGTTCCTGGAAGACATGAATTTCGGAGACACACTATTCAGCCCACGACAAGGAGAGAGTCTGAACTGAGGTTTACAAGAAAAACATGCATTTGTCTGGCAAGAGGGCCAAGGAATACAAGTTTAGAAAATAGCAAAGGCTTAAAGATGTGACCACATATGGCCTTGTTGTTAGGAATGTCAAGTAGAAAAGAAGGGTCGGAGTCAGAGAGAGGAAGACCTTGATTGCAGAACTAAAGTATGCAGGCCATTCTCCAGGGAAATATGCCTTGAGCATTTCTGGAGGGTTACGTATGGGACCCAACTTGCATCTCTGGTCTGTATTTTAGCAGTAGTGTAAACAACGGTTCAGAGAGGAGCACTAAAGTAGAGACCAGCTAAGAGGCTGGAATTAAAATATCAGAATGCAAGGAGGGAGTATCATCTCATACCCACTAGAATGGACATTATCAAAAAAAAAAGAAAACTAGAAGTGCTGGAGAGGATGTGGAGAAAGATGTACACTTATCCACTGTTGGTGGGGACGTAAAATAGTGCGACTGCTCTGAAAGGCAGTTCGGTGGTTCCTCAGTATGCTAAGTATAGAACTGCCATTTGATCCAGCATCCCCATTACTAGATATATGTATGTGGAAGGATTGAAGGCGGGGGCACAAATGGACATTTTCACAGCGATGTTTATAGCAGCATTATTCATGATTGCCAAGAGATGGAAACAGCACAAATGTTTATGAACAGATGAGTGGATTGTTATATACATATGATGGAATAATATGCAGCTATAAGACAGAATAAAGTCATGACACATGCAAAAAAAATAATGCAAGGAGGTGGGCCTGGGGTGGGTGGAGGAAAGGTGAGGCAGGGGTCTGGGAAGTGGTTGAATTTGAGGGAAAGGTAGGTGGGAGAGCAGAAGATGGATTCAAGGCTTCGAGCCTGGAAGTCCAGGAGGCCAGTGATACTAAGGACTGCAGTTTGAGTTCCAGGAGGCTGTGTCTGAGGCACCTGAGAGGTGGGCAGCAGAGGCTCAGCAGGCAGCTGGGGACTGGGGCCGAGGGGAGGCTGCGTTCGCCAGTGAAGGCTCTCACGTACTGGTGGAGTGAAGGAATCCACTCAAGGAGAGGAAAGGGAGTGGGAAGAGGACAGGGGTGTGTCTCCTTTTAAGCAGGCAAAGCAGGATGAGAAGGTGGGAAGAGGATCAAGAGTCACGAAGACAGAACTGAAAAGGAGGGAAGCCCTGTTGAAGAGACAGCTCGAACGGGAATGCTGCAGAGTGACTCCTGCTGCCCTCGCTGCCCCTTCTTAGGAAGTAAATCTAGGGATCAATAAAGTGGTTATTTGTTTAGATCAGTGCTGTTGTTCAACAGACCTTTCTGCGATGATGGGAATGTTCTGACTGTGCTGACACCAAAGCCACAGACCACATGTGGTTCGTGAATACATGAAATGTGGCAAATGAGGAACTGAAATTTTAACTTTAGAGCTAAGCCCCTGAATTTTGAGGCAGCACTTTAAACCCAAGACAGCTGGGTTGAAAATATGATTTCCATTAATGGTCAGTAAGCCAATATCAAAGTGTAGAAGTTTCCCTGGTGGCAATTGACACAATATATTCAGAAACTTCAGGAGTCTCCTTTTGAATGGGTGTGTAATTCTTTATGGGTTGATCTGTATGAATCAGCTGAAAGGACTGCCTGAACTGCTGAGAACCCTTAAAACTATTTTTTAAAATATGTTTCATCAGACCCCCCCACCTCACTATAACCATTCTTCTCCCACTCTCCACCCAGGAACCCAGGCGTTTCCAGGCATTTGGGCCCCTGCCCCTTACCAGCTCTGCCATTTGGTCCTTACCGGATGTAACTCCACTGCCCTGTGAAGGCACCTTGCTCCCTTCCCAGAGAACTATTTTACACACCAAGCATTTTACAAAATCCAAAATAGTTTTATTCACTTTTTTTCCAGATTTTTGCTTCCACAAGGTGTTTTAGCAAACATGCTAAGGCGACAGAATGTCTAGTTGGTCACGGCATGCAACGCTGACCGTTCAACCCACCTGCGCTACCGGCCCCACAGCACAAAGGGGTTTGCGGAGACACACTGAACCACACAGCAATCAGCAACCTGAGGTAGGTCTCTTTACAGTACAAAAAACTTCTATGCCAGTGTGAGACACTGATTAGCAAGAGCTGTTAAAGCTGCAGACTTTGGAGAGAGAAGAGACTGTGCGACAACTGCAGTGAGAGGGGAGAACGGCCCCACAAAGTCCCGAACCCGTCCTCGCACTGTGGAGGTGGAGAACCCGGCAAATGGAAAAGGACCACCTAAAAAGCAGCAGCTGGCTCCAGGGTTCGGAACCAACGGGTGTAGGAGCTGGAGAGCTCTGTGCAGTGGCCGGCGTTAGGAACCTGAGGCAGTGGGACACTGTGAACAGACTGATTCCTGTTTCAAAACAGCAGCAGAAAAGAGGAAGGCAGGAAAGAAACTCCCCCCTCTCCAAGGAATGTTTCTGTGCTTCTCATTCCTGATGGAGGGAGTGAAAGGGGTCAGGGGCTTAGCCCCACTGCTCTCCTGACAAAAACAATGAAGTGACAACGGGACAGAAAGCAGGAGCCCTGAGAATTCACGGCACTCTGCGTGGTCTTTGTCGGCCCCACCCTTTGTGCAGCCCCTGGAGTGGCTGTGGGGTGACAGCAAAGGGGGCTGCTGACGGGCCCACTATTGCCACATGTCTTCCTTTTGGACATCCCGAAAACCTGGCACCGTGAAACAACCAGCTAGGGGAGAACAAAATGCTACCCTTCTGACAGTCTAATAGCAAAACCAGATCTCTAGTACAGCAAACTGTACAAAAATGATAGAAAGGAATCCGCACTGTTATTAGCACAGTGCTTATTTTAATATAAAATAAACAGCTTACATTTCTCACTGTAAATATAGGCTATATACAGAATTATATAGAGATATAGCTAGACATATAAAGCTTCATTATAGGCCTCTGATACATTTATAATAATGGTTCCCTGAACCTTTTAGAGTGCAATTAAGAACAAAAACTAAATTTTGTTTACATGAATATGGAATAAATACAATAATCAAAATATGACTCTCCCTAAAGGGGAAACACTCAAGCCAATCCTGAACTGCTGTATAAAATCAGGAAAGGCAAGGTGTCGGCAGGAGGAAATGATGAGGGGCCGGCCCCAGGCAGGAAATGGCAATGCTCCAAGAAGATGAGAGCTCCTCGAGGACGAGGAGTTAGCCCTTGACAGCAACCTTGTTCTCTGCAGCAGCAAACATGGCATAGAACCGGGAACTGTCATTGGACAGGAGGACCGATGGGGCGTCAAACTCCACGACCTGCAAATGAAGGGGACATATCAGGATGCAACTCCGAGACACTTGGGATGATTTGGAGAAGTCAGAGCTCAGGAAGGGAGGTGAACGCCAAAACACCTTGAGGACAGAAGCAGGGTGACAACACAAGTGGCCCTGACATGCCCAAATGGTCTTCCTGGTTTTTTATTTGTCTGTATAAACTAACTAGGATCTAAAGAAAAGGTTAGGGAGAAAGACCTCTTTGATATAAATCCCAATTATTTCGACCTTGGACATTCCTACTATAAAGGAATAAATCAGAGAGATTCTATAAACTGCAGGGGGGGAAATAACAGCTCAAATCAGGGGTGTTTCAGACAAACATGATGTTGTCGTGCAAGCTGATCTAAACCTACGGCCGGAAAAGGAGCAGCTCAGGATGCAGGAAAACAAGGGAATGAGTAAAGGGCTGACAGTCTATTATCCATTAATCTGGTGGACTTCTATGCAGTCACTGAAAATCATATTTCAGTGGAAAATTGAATGATAGGCTGTCAGAACCAGCCTCCCATGGCAGACAGAGTCTGAAAATGCCACGCACTCAGGTTCCCAGGCTCCCCTGCTATAGGGCAAAGGCATGGGATACAGCTGAGGCCAAGAGACGTTAACGGGGAGTCACTGGGGTGCTCCTATGAAGGCTGTTCTGTTGAAGGAAAGAAAGAGAGGCCTGAAGAGAACATGCCGTTCCTTTGTACTTGCTTTTGTGAGGATCTGATAGTGGGCTAGAGTAGACATCTTACACCACAAGGGGGAAGGTAAGAGCTGTCCAGAAGCTGACTCAGAGCCTGACATCGCTGAGCCACTGAATTCACTAACCCTGCAGCGGCCACCCTCTGCCCTCCCCAAGTAGGATAATGAATGCCTGCTGGCTCAGCCTCTCTGATGCTGGCATTCTGTCATCTGCAGCAGAAAGCATCCTATCCATTAGAATCTGGGTGTATACAGGCAGGAAAAATACTGGCATGGGTGAGTCAACATATCAATAATGCTTGCCTCTAGGGAGATGATGATTTTTTTTTTTTTTGGCCTTTTTTGCTTTGTGTTTTCTAGGTCTTCCTAAAATTATAAAGAATTTTTAATTAACAAGAAAAAAAAATGAAGGGAAGGGAAGGCTAGGGTCCTTCATAAAGAACCTTTCACACCCCATTCCTAAACAACATTGAAGCACCCACAGAAAAACACAGAGGTCTGGATTTGTGTTTTTAAGAGAAAACTTCCCAAAGGTGTTCATGGTTCCTTCTATCTTATAATTATTTGTTCTATTTGGTGCTGATGTACTGAGTAGTAGCTGTGAATCTAGTGTATACTAGAATCTCAGTAAATATCAGGATAATGCTAACTAAGATAGTGACAAAAAACTCTCACATTAAAATAATTTCAAGATGAGGAGGAAAATCATTAACCCCTATATTTTCTCAAACTTAACTTTAGAGCTCTGAAGCCCAGGCCGAATCTGCCCTATTAGATGGTTTTCTCAGTATTTCTCCACACTTGGCTGAGTTCAGTCCTGACTCTGCCACTTCCTGAGAGCCAGAGACAGGGGGAGGCCAGTCCCCTGAGCCTAAATCCCCTCATCTGGAAAGCAGAGTGAATGATTTCTGTAGCTTTCTCAGCTGCTATGATGCTGATATGTTGGGAAATTTTATGGAAAGCATTCAGCATAGTGCTGAGGACACAATAAACATTCAAGAATAGTGGCTTTTATGGCAGCCATTATTATTAGTAAGAGAAAACAACTTAGCCATCATAAAAGACTTGTTATTTACAGCAAATCATTACTTTCATCCCAGGGGCACACAAAGAAGTTACTTGGTCAACCTAAATTAACTTAAAATCTAACAGGTGCAAAGAACTGCAGTGCCAAGCACTGCTGTGGACCTGGAGACGAATGAGGCCTGACCCCTGTCCTTGGAGAGTCCAGCAGGGAAGATGGGGCTCATATACAAACTGCTAGCAGATGAGGCAGACTGCTCCAAGAAAGGTAAGATAAAGTCAAAGAGGGCTGTGCAATCAGAGGATTTCATAGAAATGTGGTGCTTGAACCACGTCTTTCTTGAGGGACAGGCAGGTTGTAAGCAGGTAGAAATGGGGAGGGAGGATGAAGAAAGGGCATTTTAAGTAGATGGAGAAGTAAAGACACAGGTGAAAAAGCTATAGACAATAGAAGATTGTCTATAGCCAACAGCACCTGGAGGGGTGACATGGGAAATTAAGAGAGCTGGGCTAGAGGCAGATTGGGGGAAAGTCTGGAACAGCAGGATAAAAAGTTGGGCACCAATATATAACTGCAAAAAGCAAACACTAGGTGTCTGGTCTCAGGGCTGCCCTGGGAGATTCGTGCGTATGGGTGAGTCACTAAGTACACACACTTTCTGACCTCAAAGTTATAAGCAACAAAAGAACAAGCAGCAAAGCAAATGAGAACCCAGTGAAAGTACCTCTGATTCAATGTCTCGATTGAGAGGGCTGTGCAGAATAGAATTCCTGTGGTGGCTTATCAGAAAGTTCAGAAACGGTGCTGGGTAGCAATCGCCCCATCCCTGCTGGGGGCCAGTTTTCCTGCCACACTTAGGCTACCCGCCGAGCCAAGCTCAGTAAGGGCTGAGTTACCTGTCCTTGGGCCAGCACCATAATCCTATCGGAGCCAAGCACGGTGTGCAGGCGGTGGGCAATGGTCAGCATGGTGCAGTCTGCAAATGCTTCTCGGATGGTCTCCTGAATCAGTAAGTCTGTCTCTGTGTCCATGGCGGCTGTGGCTTCATCTAAAATCAGTATCTGCCAGGGAAGCAGAGGAGAAAGAGGGAATCAATAAATTCCTTAAGCGTACTAAGTTCATCTAGGTTCAACTAAGATGTATTTTATTACTTACAACAAATACCATTTTTTTTCAGTTGGTACACATAGGCAAAAATACCATTTTGCTTAGAACTGCTATAACTTTAAACTCATATGTGTCTTGTTTATGGTTTTCAGTGCTTCAGCTGTACCATGGCCAGAAACCAAAGAAGTGCTTGGAAACTGACAGCTCAGGGAAATTAAAAACAAAAACCCCCTTTATGCCCAAGCCCCTGTCGAGGTAAACTTAGAAACATCTCTGGGTGTGCTCTCAGAGTCCCGCTGGGCTCAGGGCCTGAAGACCCTGGGACCTTCACCTCACTCCCCGTGTCCCTGCCGCCCCCATGTCCCCACCGCTCCTCACAGCCCCC
>PVIY010062752.1:0-10744 GCA_004026745.1 Myrmecophaga tridactyla | reverse complement strand
ACCCCACCTAGTTGTCTCTGACTTATGTTCCTCTAAGCCCTCTGATCTTCCATCACAATGAATTGTACTTGCTGCATTGCAGTGTGATCGCTTCTTTAATTGTCTTACTCCCACACTAAATTGGAAACCCTGCGAGGGTAGGAACTTCGCTCGTCATATTCAGGCTTCAATGTCCAGCAGCCAATGCTGCAACTACAAGGAATAGCTGGTTAATGAAATGGTAGATACATATAATTAAACAAAACTTGCAAATGGGGGAATGAGTTATTCATTGATGGCATTAAATTAGAGGAAAAACTAAGATTTTTCTGGACTGTCACAAGAAAACAAGTTGAAATTTGTGGTTGCTCCATGTACTATAAAGCCACAAGGAAAATTCTGACCTTCTCATAAACCCTCTATTTTTGGTAAAGGGAAATGTGATGAATCTAGAATACTATATGATGATTTTCTATTTGTAAATTCTTCTGCATCTCTCCTTTTGATTTCCTAACCTTATGGCTATAGATTTTTTAGGATATTTATACCTTGCTAATCATTTTTGTTGGACCCAAATTTTGAACTCATATTCTCAGATAAAAGTTATCCTGAGTGCAGTTGCAATCTGCTCTGCCTCAGGGCAGAGGGCCTGATAGGACCAAACAGCTGGCACCTCCTCTCCACCAGTCTCATTCATTTGGGGAAGGTGTTTGACCACTTTTCTTATTGTAATGTGTAGGAGGTTAATTAGATTACCTTTAATGGTGCTTTCAAAATGTGATTCCACATTTCTCTGCATTTACCTGATAGAACAACACAGGACACAGCTAGGGAAAAAAAACACCTTTGGTTACTTTTCAATTTCCATTATTTGGACTGCAGAGCTCTTTAGGAATTACAATTTCACCTTCCATCCCTAAGGATGGAAGTTTTTTCCCTTCTCCATTTCAGATGTTTCAGATAAAGAATACTCCTTCAACACAAAGTTGATATTTACATTAGAACACATTATCATATTGATGGTTTGTTATCATTCTATTCTCTTTGGAAATGAGACAGGACAGAAGAGTCTTGAATTTTGTTCTAAACATAAACAGAATAAAATAATCCATAGATAGGCAAAGTAATGCAGATTTTAGGTGAAAGAAAGGAATGCATTTGATAATTAAAATCCCATTATTATTTAGCTTTTATATTACACTTTAGGAATAATAAGTCTAACATAGGAAGAAGAGCTCAGATCACTTAGTCTCTTTATACATGAGAGAGAAAGTATATGTAGGGGTGAGGGTGGTAGGGGTTTGGTGATGGAGATAACTCCCTCAGACCACTAGGTTTCCTTTTTGTTTTTTTTTTCCTAATAAATTAGGCAATTTAGCAAGTGGACACCAGGGCCCAAACAAGATAATATGGCACCACAGTGAAGAATAAATTTAGTTTTTAGAAATCATCTTTATCAAGCCCATAAAATAATTTGTCCTTGTCAAATAATTGTCATTTCCCTTCTCCATCCCGGGAGTTTAGAAATTCTGTAATATTGTAGGGGCAGAGCAGGGGGCAACAATGACATGAAGGATAAACTGATGAAAATGTAACAAGACAACAAGAAAAGCCTAAAGTTTTCATGTTTAAAAGGGTCAAATTAAATGTAAGTTTCCTCATTTGTTCTGGTTTTCCATCTGGGATTATAGCACTGATAATGCTCTACTGGCTTCATGCATTATTAACTAATTAATTAGTTCCTTCACTGTGAAAATCTTTGAAATTAAACCTGCCTATGTAAAAGAGCTAAATTTGCAGTTTAAAAGGAGAAACCTCTCAGAGCCATTCTTGCATTTGCCTTCATTATCCTATAATTATAACTTTGACATATTTAAATTTGAAGGCACTTGTACAAGTGCTGTTATGAGAAATGTAAACGTATATTTTACTATGTCCTATTTTGAGGGAGTGTGTTAGAATTAATATACTTTAAGTGCTGATATTTTAAAGCAGGTCAGGTGGGAAGAAAGGATGTTATATATGGTATATTATAGTAATGTAGATGTAGATACATTTACTATACGTATGAAAAAACTTAAGTGGAGAACATGAAATATAGGGAACAAATCTTGTTTTGAATATCTTTATAACAAAGCAAAGGAAAGAAAATGTTGACTATATTGTAATTAAACAGAGAGCCTTTGGATCCTTTACATATAAATGTATACGTATTAACACACACAGATAAACACACAAGCATATTCTTCAAAAATATTTGAAAACAAGATATTAGAATTCTCTATTATACACGGAGACCTCACTAAGTAGAAAATTATTTTGTCTTATTCCTATCATTAGAATTTTAGGACAATATTACCAGTTCTTAATTATCATGTACAGTTATGACTTTAAAAAACAAAAGCAATACACCCTTTCTTTTAGAATTCCGAGAAATATTTTATTTAGAAAGTCTGTTTATACAAACTATTTTTTCTAATTAACAGAATAGCCACAAGCCACATTAACAAAACCACAGCGATGCCGTAAAGAAAATCTGTGTTTCCAAGTGCCCTCAGGGTCATCTTCCAGACTTCTCCAAATCACTATAATTAAGCAGCAATTGACAACCCAACTTCTTATTGGCTGTTTTTTGATTCGCCAAACTTATTGAATCAATTAACAGACCTAGCATAAGAGGCAAATTTAAAGGAAACATATAAAAGCAACTCTCAACCAAATCCCTGTTTAAAATGTTGGCATTTATATTATTAAAATAAGAATGCATATGCTAACTTTTATAACCCTATGTATTTTTATTGCATAGCATTTAAAAGAAATATTCTGTCTTCATCACTCATCACATTGTGGTCACTTTGGATAAACAGTTATTTTTTTTTTGATTCGTCAACTCTTTATGGTTTTTAATTGTGATTACTCTATGAGTTGAAATGTTTTGTCTTCTCTATACCTACACTGTTGAGTTGTAAATTGATTACTTTTGCTTGCATAGAATATATTGCATTCAAACATTAATTCATCCATACATGATTACAACACAAGTTTATTGGTCCATCAATTACGTACTTGGTATTGCACTATTTCCCTGGGTTACAACATCACAGAAGGAATAATTTTATTCTCAAAGCTGTTAAGGTTTAATACAAGAGAAAGTAAATAAGGACTTTGTAATAAATTGTGGAAATTGCTTTAGTAGCATTTTCTATGAGGTGTACCAAGGAAAGACTTCTAAATTGGAATTGGTGACCAATGGAAAACTGGTACTGAGTTTTGGGAAATGGCTAAGTATTATTTAGTGGCATAAAGGTAGACAAAAGGAGGGCTTTTGGAGTTTCCAAACAGAATAGCAGCATAAGTAGGAAATTGCCAAATAATGAATGGTATTCTATATTAAGCAATGGTATTTTAACATTGTCCTGAAATTTACATGGAGTAATTCACAGATTAAAACATATCTAATAATTTGGTCATGTTTGAATGTTAAAAAAAAATTCACCTGGAGCAACTTGGAGGGATTGTAGTTATGATTACGAAGAAAGCAATTAAGGAGAGAATTTGGGAAAACCACAGCAATAACACAGTTGGCAGGTAATGACTTTTAAACTTAGATATTAGTGGAGAAGGAGAGGAAAGACATGACCAACAAGAGGAAAAGGGTGGGGGGGGGTGAGAGAGAGAGTGGCAGGTAGGAATAGATAAATTTTGATTTAGAAGTTTGAATTTTGAGATGCCCATATAACTTTTGAAAGAAGGCATCAGGTTGTCATTTAGTTACAGAGACTGCCCTCAGAGCAATTCTGCAAATGTTAAGACTATCAGCCAGGAAAGATGATAAATTCCCAATGGAGTAGATGCATTTAATAGGTGACTGATATCTTTTTGCAGGAAACTACAGAGAAGTAGTCAGACAGAAAACCGTCTGACTACCCACCAGAGTAGGTAGCAGATACCAGACTTTCTCCAGTTATTAATAAAACTCAAAAGAGTCAATTCCATACTTCTTTCCCAGAAAGAACTCTGGGTCCAGAGTTTTAAATTTTTTTACATGCTGGTAGTTATTAAAAAGAGAAGAAAAAAATGGCTTTGACTATTCCATAAATTAGCCCATAAAAAAGAGCTTGATTATGAAGCTATAAAATAGTATGGTAAGAAAAATTTCCTTAAATATTTTGGTCTTTTTTCTATAAAATAAAAATAAATCTAATACGGTATTTAGATTTAGATGTCTTCCTGCATAAATTTTACACTAACAAAATTGACTGCATTCAGAATTATCTTGAATAAACCTAGGTCTGAATAAGGAAGTCATTACAATTTACTTTGGAGGAAATGCCACTTCTACAGTCCTTTGGAGGAAGCTTCCGTCCTAAGGGTTATTTCATGAGCATGAGTCCCAAGTCTGCCTGGAGACCGGCTGAGCCCGAAGTCCCTTGTGAACCTGAGTCAGATCCTTCCCCTCCCTGGGATCAAACACTCGGCCTTAAGGAGTAATACTGCCCCAGGGAATCCTTCTGTCCCCCCTACTCTTCCTTATCTCCCCAAACTACCTGCATATGAAGCAGTTTTATTTCTTCCACTTTCAAAAGATTTCTTTCTACCGTTCTCTACGGAAAAAACTGATGACATTATCGGTAATATAGGAAAGAGAAAAGAAGGTTCAGTTTCTCCTTATGACTTTTGGGTAGGTGAAAAAATTCTTCAATAAGGATGTAGAACATATGAACCAGTAAGGAAAAAAAAAATTATACTAAATTCAGAACTTCTATCCATCAAAAGACATCATTGAAGGAATGAAAAGACAAACCAGAGGAGGAGGAGATATTTGCAACATTTAAATGATAACAGGCTCTTATCCACAATAGATAAAGAATACCAACAATTTTACAGTAAATGAAAGTCAGACCACATGTGAAAAATGGGCAAAAGAGTTGGAGAGAGACCTCGGGGAAAAGAATAATAAACATAAGAAAATATCCTTTATCCTAGTGATCAGAAGAACCATAATTAGGTAATAATATACCCACCTGAATGGCTAAAGTGGAAAAAACTGATAGCAAGTATTAAGAAAGATATGGAGCAGCTGGAGCACCCTGGAGGGGTCATTGATATGCACACTGTGTTCCTGCTAATGTTCTAATTCGTTGTATAGGTGGTCTTTGCAAATCATTGTTCACTTTGTGAAAGTACATAGAGCTGCACAGTTATGATTTGTAAACTTTTATGTAAAGACATTGTAAAAGATTTCAATCGAGAAATTAAGCAGACCCCATGGCTCTAGCTAAAACTTGTCATTGAATGTAAGAAATTTATGTGGCTCAGGAAGAAGGCTCATGAAATTCTAGACACTCTGCTGAAATAGGATCTAGGTCTAGATTAGAGTTGAGAAAAGAACAGAAGTGGGAATATCCTGCAGGAAATCACAACCAGAAATAGCCGTAGACTACACATGAGGAATGCAGAAATTCAGGACTATTTGCTATGGATGTGGCTATGGTGTGCGGCATAACACATGTCAAGGAGGAAATTTTTGTGGAGGAAAAAAAAAATTAGTAGAGGAAAGATGAGCATTCTGTCTTCCTGTTTAGGTTGTAATTTAAATTGGATCCTCATTTCCAGAATGTTGGTGCCAGGTACTTATATTTTTCAGATGCTCTGGGGACAAGGTCCAAAAAATTAATCAGGCAATGACAAGAAAGGAATGATATTTGACTACGTTTGTTCAATTTTCTTCTTCTAAAATGACATAGACCTCTACTGATTTAAGTTTCCTGTGGCACATGTTTCCTCTCATTAGTTGTAAAGATACGCATGCATGTTTCTAAATAAACCAATTACACAAGGACAGCTAACCAAATGACTGAGGTAGATATTTTTTAAACGTTGACAGTTTTTTTTTTTTAAATCCTTCTTATTGGAAACCAAACCAGTCATTACTAACCTTTATTAATAAGATAATTCCTACAAACCACAAAGGCAATAATCCAAATCCTCAATTATGAACAATATGCAAATCTTTAAGGGACTGAAATTTACATGTGTCTGCAAAATCATCCCCACAGACATTCTGTTTTTAAATTCTAATCAAAGCCTTAAAAAAAAAGAAACACACCTCCAAATTTAATGATATTTTACATTAACTTCAAGATTCCACATGCTTCTTAATTTCTGAACTCTTTTACTGATTTAAAGTAATGGGTTTGACCAAGCAATCAAAATAATGTAATTGAAGAATTCATAACTAACAGACATTGAATCTGTTAGCAGTGCTTAATTTACCCTTAAAGTTGAGGATATAGCCTGGAAGGACATCTTTCATTTTATGGCATTTAAAATTGATAATTTGCATATTGAGGAAATTCATTGATTCATCAAATATTTCTTGATCACGTTATTTACACTAGGCACTGAGGCTACTACATACTGACTGTCCTTGGCATGCCAAGAACATTATCTTCTGTCTTTTTTTATTATTATAGCACCATGAAAACCTGACGTGGATCTTGCGTTCCTGGGTCACTGTGGCATGGTTCTGCCAGACGATTGGGCTGGAGCAAATCCAGCCAACCATAAATTAGGACAAAGCTGTCTGCACCTTCATATCAGACTTTGGTTCTGCTAAAGCTGGCTCACCAATCAAGTGGTAAACAATTAAATAAATATATCACTTGCCGACTTAGTGTGCAAAACCTTTATAATTATACCAGTGACCCCAAAGAAGGCATAGCTAAAGGCATAATAGCCTTCGTCTGATCTGCAGTCTGTCAAAAGGAGGAACACACAGTCTACAAAAGAAAATAATTTAAATGAAAATGTCACCAGCGCTGAGGTCTTTATAGATTTTGTGGTTTTTCTCGCTGAAGCAGGAAGAGTATCCAATTTGTAACATATTGGTATGATTATCTTGAACCAAGTTGAGCTTTGCTGAAGAAACAGTATTTATGTTGCTCTTTCTTTGATTGTGAGGATTTCCCTCTTCAGATAGGAAAAATCCATTTGAATCCTATTTGTCAAATTGTAGTATATCTAAGGTAAACTATCCCTATGTAATTGTATAAGTTTTACTGGTAGAAGAAAAAAGGAAACTATTTCTATTATGATTACAAAAGAAAGAGTCAAGGAAGACATCATTATACAAATATTGCATTGTTGGAAAAATGTAAAGTTACACAGAATAGACAAAACCTGTACTTCCTTCATGGTGTCTAGTTGATAAAACATAATGTCTAGCTTACGTTTTTATAATTAATTAGTCCAGATAAGCAACAGCTGTTGGACTCATTATTGCAGATCTTTTAAAAAGTAGAATATATTTCTAAAAATCGAATGCCTTGTTTCTATAATGCCCATTTAACATAAAGTTCATTTAATAACGTCAGCACTTGGGAAAAATCATTTCTTTTACCACAGGAAGATGTGTGGCAATCAGGTTGACCATCTGTGAGTCTCACTCAAAATAGTCAACTTTTACATTTGCGTAATGTAGAGAATTTACCTCCTTGACAATCAATTTCAGTGAGTATAATGAAAACTATACTATAGTAAGTGAGATTACAGTCCTGCTTCTGAAATAAAAAGGAGGGGTGGGAAACAGAAAGGTGCCCTATATGATTTTACTTCCCCACAATGTACAAACTGGAGTTTCAGTTATCTTCTAATGATTGTTTCTGGTGAAGACCCCTTGGGTGATCTAACCCTGGGTATTTTAGAGCTGAAGAAATTCTTAGAGACCATCCAAATCTGAAGCCCCTAATTTCACAGCTAAATGGAGACCAGGGCACTAAAAGTTTAGAGCAAAGTGAGCTGGCATCGATGAGAAACTTCATCTCCAGGGGCCCCATCTAATACTGTAACAATATATTGCCTTTCGAATGATCATTATGTGCCACTGCATTTTGAGATTTTAAACTATTATTTTTCCTTTTTCCTACCATGTTGAACAATACAAAAATGGAAAGTCAAAGATAAGCCCTGGCTCTGGAATAGGTTTTCTATTTCAAAGCAAGACATTGTAAATTCACAACTAGTCTACTTATTTACCTCCCTTGTGGGTACATTGGCATTCATCCTATGTACCAACAACAAGCTTGAAGAAGGGACAAGCTGAAGAAAATCCATATACTTAACTACTTCTTCTCAGAAGGAATCATTTTATTTGGAACCCATTTGTAGTGGTGGTGGAGAGGGAGAAACACCTGTCCTAAAACAGTTGGACTTCAAGAGGAGAATGAGCTGGAGTGGAAAATGTAAATACATGTCTAAGCTGACTTGGATTTGTTAATTGACGCTTCTTAAAAAGAGCATATTTCAAAGATAATCATAGAATTTTGCTTTTTGGGGATTTCCCCATTGACCCTCCTTGTATTGATATGAAGACACAAGATTACATTTATTCGTTTGTTTTTAGGTGCATGGTCTAGGAATCGAACCGGGGTCTCCCACATAGAAGGGGAGCATAATCCACCGAACCACCCATGCACCCTGGCTGATTTTTTTATAGCAAGTACCATACGCTTGCCTCAGTCAGTCTTCTCTCCCCACAAATATAAGATAAATGTATCCGAAACCATACATCACTCACTGAAAACTGTTGAATACAGCCACAGTTCAAAGTTAATTTCTACACTCTTTCATTTACAAAGATCACAGAGAAATTTTGGATTCTGACAAACACAGTAAATCCTTTACCCTTTTCTTTCTTTCTTTTCTTAATACAATTTTATTGTTATATATTACATATTCACATACCATAAAATTAAATATCCAAAGTGTACAATCAATGGTTCATAGTATCATCGTAAGGCTATGCATTCATTATCACAATCAATTTTTGAACATTTCCATTACTCCAAAATATATAAATAAGAATAAAAAGAAAAAGAAAAAAAGAACACGCAAAACATCCCATGCCCACCCCCCATTATTTATTTACTTTTTGTCTTTATTTTCTTACTCATCTGTCCATACACTGGATAAAGGGATTATCTGTTAAAAGGTTTTCACAATCACATAGACAAGCATTGAAAGCCACGTAGTCATACAATCATCTTCAAGAATCAAGGCTACAAGGATACAACTCAACAGTATCAGCTGTTTCCCTCTAATTACTCCAATACACCATAAACTAAAAAGGGATATTTTAAATACTACATATATGGCATAAAAATAATCTCCAAAATGACCTCTCAACTCTATTTGAAATCTCTTAGCTGCTGAAACTTCATTTTGTTTCATTTCTCTCCCCATTTTGGTCAAGAAGTGTTTCTCAATCCCACAATGAGAGGGCCAGGCTCATCGCTGGGAGTCCTGTCCCACATTGCCAGAGAGATTTACACCCCTGAGAGTCATGCCCCACGTAATGTGTGGGGATGGGGTGGGAAGGGCAGTGAGTTCACCTGTGGATTTGGCTTAGACAGAGAGGATACATAACGTTTAGATCTTGATTCTGTGTACATGCTAGGTTTCTGGGGCCACCATGCTACCCTAATCCACGCCATAATAAGATAAATGAGTTTGATGTAATATTTATACTGATGATCTCATAAACTAGTATTCACCTATATAATCCAATAACCACTGAAGGGGAATTACAATCAATTCATCAAAATATGAAAATATCTCCATTGATGTACATTTTATCTATAGTGAAAATGAGGTTCCATAAGAAGAGATATTCTGGGATAGAACTAATGAATTTCTGAGGCAAAAATTCTATTATAGAAAATATATAACATAATTTCTGGTTTATCAGATTTAGGAATGTGTCATTGTCATCTTGGCACCACTTCTTTGAGAATAGTTTGAGTCATGTATTAGGAGAGCCTCAAGCCCAGTGAGATCAGGATACCTCTATGAGGTCCTCCCTTCAGGACTTTAGATCCTAATAATTCCTCACTGTGATGTAAAACACTTTAACTATAACCATATATTAAATTAGATCACCTAGAAATGTCAGCTATGCTTTTTAAAAGCATCCTGCAGATAAATTAGGGCAGGACAATCATTATTTTTTAAACAACTTCTGAAATGTTATTAGGTTAGAAGAAATTTCCTGAAGAAGGAGTAACTATTCTTCATTGCTGAAAATATTTGGTATTCAAGATCTCTCTTTTCTTCCTGGAGATGTAGAATCCCCTCTCCTCCCTTCCTGGATTTTAATTGCCTTATATTATCTCTGTTCCTACAAACGTTCTTGGAATGCATGCATTTAAGATTTTTTGGAACTAAAACCTGCTTTTATCACTTGTTCTCAATTTCAGACAACTTATTTGGCATCTATCTAATTGTTTCTGCTTTATTTTGCATGATTAAAATGTTGACAGGCAGGAAGAGATGGAACTAAAAAAATAATGATGATCTCCATTTACAGATATGCAATTACTGTTGTGCTAATATCTAGAAATACTTAGTATGACAGAAGGCAAAAAATATTTTTAGCCCTCTGATGTGCTTGTATAGGGAAATATGTCACCCAAAGAAAACTGTAGCCTAGTGTTCTACTTTGCTAGCTGCTGGAATGCAGTATACCAGAAACAGAATAGCTTTTAAAAAGGGGAATTTAATAAGCTGCTAGTTTACTGTTCTAAGGCCAAGAAAATGTCCCAATTGAAAAAAGTCTGTTGAATGTCCAATCAAAGGCATCCAGAGAAAGATGTCTTGGTTCAAGAAGGCCAATGAAGTTCAGGGTTTCTCTCTCAAGTGGAAGGGCACGTGGTGAACAGTCAGGGTTTCTCTCTCATCTGGAAGAGCACATGGTGAACACAGCATC
>PVIY010062751.1:0-10737 GCA_004026745.1 Myrmecophaga tridactyla | reverse complement strand
GGAGCATGGGGAATGGGAGTGGGTGACCGGGTTCGGGTGCGTGGGGTGTGGGGTGAGTCACCGGTGAGAGTAGCGTGCCCAAGGAATGGGGCCCGGCTTACTTCCTAGTCCGAGTTCCCATCCATGCACTCTCACGGGCTCCGTGGCTCCACTACTCTGTGCCTCCATGCCAGGCTCCAACCTTCTGCCTCTCAGTTCCTCGGCCTCTGCTAAGATGTGA
The DNA here is from genome assembly GCA_004026745.1 of Myrmecophaga tridactyla. Taxonomy (NCBI): domain Eukaryota; kingdom Metazoa; phylum Chordata; class Mammalia; order Pilosa; family Myrmecophagidae; genus Myrmecophaga; species Myrmecophaga tridactyla. The sequence goes on along the minus strand of PVIY010062751.1, from coordinate 10,517 downwards.
CTTTAAAAGCAAATTCTTACCCACCCAAGACATCCTCACCAGAATGCAGTATTTCCCTAAAATATCCAACTGGTTCTGAAATTAACCATACAAGAAAAAATTGTCCACTTGACTCTGGAATGCTGAATTGAAAATGAGATCTAAAAGGGAATTGAATTACCTTCTATTTTTTCCTTTTTTCTCTTTGCAGTTTATGGTGCTTATATAAAGCCATGGATACTATAGTTACATGGAGCAATGTTAGAAATCAAGATATTTGGGGACACTATGCTTTGGATATAAGATTTTTAACCTTCTGATGTTAGTGCCATAGAAGGAACCATGACTTTCCACAAAATGCCCTTTGATACCACTGTCAGAAATAAGATTATGAGTGACTGAATGGCAGAACTGCTCCAGTGTGACGTTTGTTACCTTATTAATATCTTGCATTGATGCAGAAGGAGGGAGTCGGGAAAAGACTGTGAATGTGATGTATTGTAGCATGTGGAGGGAGGGTGTGATTCAAAGAATGGGCTCCGAGAGAAAAGACATGGCGTGCTACATCCCTCACAGCTAATCTCCAACCATAACCTAGAGCAGGTATACAAAACAGATCTGCAGAAAGAAAACTGGAAGTCGTCATCACAAACACTATGTTAACCGCTTCAAGAAATAAAGTGAAGCAAAGTATTCAATTAAATTCCTTTCAGAATTACCTGATAAAATTAATTATGCGCCATTCTATTGTAATTGACAGTTTGGTATCACCCAAGAATGAAAAAAAATTGAGGATGAAAATGATTCTTCTTACAACATTGCCAAAATTACGTCTAGAATTTCTCTTTACACATGAGCTTTAGCTGATTACGAGGAGAAGAACAAAGTTTATATTAAAATGTATAACCTTTTGAAGGGGCATAACATTCATTCTTAAAATTGTTAACTGTTTAAAAGGTAGAGAAAAACAGAAAGAAATTCCAGAAGATCATTAGTTGTATATCTATAATAAAAAATGAAAGCTGTTTTATGTTTTATTTTTTAACTCGCTCAACTTTTATTGGCCTGTGAATGTCTTGGCTACTTTATTGGCACAGAAAGGGTCTGCAATGCAATCAATATACATCTCTACCATCAAATCTGCATATTGTCTGCATCTCTACTTCCTTCCATTAGCCTATGTTCTAATTTGCTAGCTGCCAGAATGCAATATACCAGAAATGGAACAGCTTTAAAAAGAGGAATTTAAAGTTGCTAGTTCATAGTTCTAAGGGTGTGAAATTGTCCAAATTAAAACAAGTCTGTAGACACGTTCAATCTAAGGCATCCAGGGAAAGATACCTTCGTTCAAGAAGGCCGATGACGCTCAGGGTTTCTCTCTCAGCTGGAAGGACAAATGGTGACATGGCAATGTCTGCTAGCTTTCTCTCCAGGCCTCTTGCTTCATGAAGCTCCCCAGGAGGCATTTTCCTTCATCATCTCCAAAGGTCACTGGCTGGTGGACTCTGTGATTCTCTCGTCCTTCTGTTGTGGTTTTGTGGCTCTCTCCTCATTCTCAAAAAGTGGAACTCTCTCCAAAGTGTCTCCTCTTTTATAAGATTCCAGTAAACTAAATCAAGACCCACATAGAATGGTTGGAGAAACGTCTTGATCTAATCAAAGTTTAAGACCTGCAATTGATTGAGTCACATCTCCGTGGAGATAACCTAATCAAATTTCCAACCTATAGTTCCAAATAGGAATTAGAAGAAACGGTTGCTCCGACAAGATTGATTGAAATTAAAACACGGCTTTTCTGGGGTACATAAATACTTTCAAACTGGTACGGTCTACATGATGAAAATCATATATCATTTTTTTCTTGTCTCATTCCTACCCCACTCCACATTCTAAAGTTAGCATTTCAGTTTTCCTAGCAGTCTAAAACAAAGGCCAATTAAAAAAAAATACTCAAACAGAGGTGCAACGGTAGTTCAGTGGTAGAGTTCTCATCTGCCATGTGGGAGACCTGCGTTCGATTCCCAGCCCATATACTTCCTAAAACAAATAAAGAAACCAACCAAAAAAAAAACAAAGAAAAAATTCAACAGATGGTGCTACAATGATGGGATACTCAAATGGAAAAGAATGAAATGTGACCTTGCCATACAGCATACAAAAATTATCTAAACAATTCAAATTATGAAGGAAATATAGTAGTATTGTATTTATAGGCCAAAAAAATACTCAAAAGTGTAGCTTACATTGTAGTTTTCTCTCATGGAGTTGGTGTATTATTTTACTCATCTGGGGGAGTAGTTTTGCTTTCAGGTCCCCTGTTTTGTGACAGCTGTGTTTGTTCAGAGGAAACCCTTGCCAAATTATTTGTTGAATTTGCTGTTTAAAGTTGCTTTCTTCTTACTGACATCTCATGTTCTGAATTAATATTATTCATTCCTTCACTTTTACTGATAGCCCCTATTTCCCTAACACTAATGCTCTTCTGATTTTTGTCTTTCTGAAAGATTTTAAAGATTTAAAAACAAACAAACAAAACTGCAGTTTTAACTGTGGAGTTCCTGTATTCTTTCTTTTAGCAAAATTGTGTGTACCAAAAGCAAGGAAACATGGAGATTTTAAATCCTCATTATATTATTATAGAATATATTACTAATATATAATTATAACAGCACCCTTGCTCCCCTTGTTCTACCTACAGCTTCCTGCCAAAATGCTTTTTTTTTTTTAAGCACTTTTTTCTATCATGTCACTTTTCTATTGGAAAATCTATCCTGGCTGACTATTTCCTCCCGCTGCAAGTTTATGTATCTTTCCCTTACCATAAGACCAAATACAATCTTCTCTCACCTAGCAAGCCAACGCTATTTTGTCCCACTCTCCAGCATGTGTTTTTCACTTTAGGCAAGCCTATCTTCGTTCAGCAAACTTGGCAGCAGCGTCCCTCTCTTGGGGAGGTTGTTTGTGTTGTTCTCCTACTCTGCAATGTTCTTTGACTTTCTTATAGTTCCAGAGCTGCCCTTCCCTTGAAAGTTTTTCTTACTGCCTCAGCACTTAATTTTTCTCTTGTAAACACATCTTAACCACCAATAATTTCAAACACATTTATCATATCTCTTCAATTAAGTTGTAAACCATCCATTTAGAAAAATGGAAAAAAAAAGATAAGATAGTGCTGGTGAAGATGCTTGAAAATGGGTCATCTCTATATTGCTGTTAAGTTATGAATTCCTACAACCTTGTAGGAAAGTAAGTTGGGGATAACTCTAAAATTTAAAAAACGCCTTACTTACCCTTTGACCCAGCCATCCTACATCTGGGAATCATCTTAAAAGAATAAAGTTCTAATATGAAAGGATGTATGAAAAAGAATGCTCATTGTTGTGGTTTTTTTGCTGTGACAAAAGACCAGAAACATCCTAAATGTCCATTGGTAGGAGACTGACTAAGTAAACTGTAGTACATTCATGCTATATCATGCAGCAGTTAGATAAAAAAAGTTTTGACCATAGAGAACATTCATAATATGTTGCTAAGTAAGAGAAGCAATTTGCAGAGCAGCATATAAATATATGTGCATATACGTATATACAATGGTTGTGGTTTTATGAGAACATAAAGAGCAGAAAGATAGTAACTAGATCAACACATATAACTTGGTTTTGGAGTTAGAAAATTGAAAGGACAGAAATTAGGACAAAAAAAAAAAGACTGAAACAAAATGGAAAAGAACACATGGTAGTCATAAATCTGCCCACAGATACGGGCTCTCCTCACCCTTTTCACATATGGAGCATTGAACTCTCTGGCATTTTTATGGTTGGGTGGGGCCATGTGGCTAGTTCTGGCAGATAAGGTGTGAGCCAAAGTAATGTGTGACACTTCTGGGCCAAAACACTAAATTGCCTCCAGAGTTCCTTCCCACTATGTAATGACTGTAAAAGTACAATTGATGTAAAGCCTCCATCCTTGGGTTCCTGAATTAATACAGACACACAGAAATCATAGACCTCTGATGACCAATGTTGAAATGAGTCATATGAAAGAAATAAATTTTTCTTGCATTAAGCTACTGAGACTTTGGAATTGTTTGTTACTGCAGTATAATCTACCATATCCTGGCTGATATAATACAAATGATGTAAAATGTTATCTTTTATATATTTCTTATTTTATGCAGACGTGTGATTTAAAATTTCTCCCTAACACCGAAGAGCTTATCTTAAAACATCTTGCCTTCCCTTACTTAAACCAATTCCATTTCCCATAAGCAACTAATTTCACACCTTTAACAAATTTTATAGTGCTCAACTTTGTAATGTTAAATAATGTGCTTCCATTTCTGTTATTTGATCTATCCATTTTAAACAATATTTCCTGTAATGGTAAATCAGGATTGTATTATTTTATACCACAACCACCATTCCTAACAACACCAACAATAAAAGTTTTTCTGTTTATCATAGTCTCTATTAAATGCAAGAAGCAGTTACTAAACAGTTCTTGGTGAGTCTTGGCTATCATTTCACGTTTAAGAGTGAAGCTAAAAAAGATGATTAGATGGATTCCCTGCAGGTGGAGGTGAAGAAGGTCAATATGGAGAGGGGAAGAAGAGGAAGTTTTCAATCTGAGAGGCAGAAAGCCAGGAGAAAAATGGCTCACCATTCAGTATAAAGCCTTTCTCTTAATTCCCTTTTCCAGCTCAGCAACTCACTCTTGTACCCTTCTCTCCCTAAATCAAGAGCCAATCTGATTTAATGTCTCCAAAGAACTAAATCTCCAAGTTTCTGCAATGATAGAGGAAGAGTAATCTCCAGTGCTCCAGGAGAGAACAAAGATGTAGGAATTTAATCACGTCTTATACCAAATTTTCAATTAACCGTTCTGTTTTCAGCCCCATGCTTTTTGAAGTATTTGGTGCCCCAACTTCTGAGTCTTTGCTAGATCCTTTAGGTAAACTCAGCTTGTTTTTCTAAGGCATCCCGTCTGTAGCACTTTCACCTGCATTTTTCTTTTAAATTCCTACCCTTCCATCTACTTTCTATCTTTCAAAAACTTGTTGACATCTCTAACCTGCTGTTATCTTCTCCCTCTGTCTCTATATCCTTTTGGGTTTATACCTTTTTAGTTTCCTTATCTTCATTTCAGTAAGATTTTAAAGGAGAGCAGATACACTTAGGTTACTTCTATGTTCATCCAGAAGATAAATATAAAACTTGGAAACAAAGGAAGTGAAAAGAAAATTTGGAATTCTTTGAAGGCAGGCTCCCACCCCAGCTTATCCATAGCACCTATTGCTGTAGGAGGCACCTATGAGCTACCTAGGAAGAACCTTATTTGTATCGAGAGGAACTTACAGGTTAAATATTCACGGAAAGTATATGCGTTTATAAAAACTGGGACTAAGGCTTTCTCACTTATTGTGACAGGGCTTCTTCCTGGAGACATTTACAGTTAAGTTGACCGGATTCTTCTCCTACTCATACTTCTATTTATTTTCATTTAGGATAAAAAAAGAGCATTTTGTTTAGTCTTTTCTTATGCAGACGTGTATGGGTGGGACATGGAAACGGGGTTCAGTTACAATTCCTCACGTGGGTTTAAGAGGTCCAGGAATCCAGCCATGCACACATACTGCCAAACCCACAAGCCCTGACCCACAAACCAAAATGCTGATTTTTTTTTTGCATGTATCCAATACCAGATAAGTGTATGATATGCTAAGGATGTTCATGTTAAACCGTTCTAAAGGGCAGCGGTGGAGGGAGAAGGGCACGTTTTTCAACAATCTGTTATTTGGCCCCTTTCACCACAGCATCGGCTTCTTCACATTCCGACACTGAAGAACTGAACAGATGGAGGAATGTGGTTTCAAGTTTATTGTACTTTTCTCCAGTCACAGCCCTCAGATTTTGATATCAGAGATGCCTGAAGCCTTCATCTAAATAAGCAAGTCCAGCTATTGTTGTGCGCTGTCTCTCTAAGAAATGCGCCCCTCCTCCCTATGCAAGATACCGCCACAAAATCCTTTATGTATGGTTCTCAGAGTAATTTTTGCCAGGGTTTTAGCCTATTATAAGATTTGGAATGTGCATTTTATAATTCCTCACTCAAGAGCCAGCAAAATTCTTTTCAAGAGATTTTATAACAATATTTAATCAAAGGAGCATTCTCATTTATAATTAAAATTCCAGAAAGAACCACAAATTCAGTTTTTCAGCCTTATTTCCAATGCCACCCCACTCTACCAAAAAAACGTTACCATGAAGCAGTAGTAAACAAAAAGAAAGGGAACAAAAAGTGAAAATGATATTAGATAATAGTCTGTGCTTACAGGTAACATTTCTTTTTTCTTTACAATAATCTTAATGAATGTGGGGAATCAATAAACCATCTTCCCTTAAATACTTTGACTGGGTTTTATGGAGAGCTCATTTGCAAAAAAAAAAAAAAGTGGGTGGGGTAGGGATTCATACAATATTTAAAAAAAAAAAAAAAAGCACTGCATTTCAGGGGGGAGAATGACCTGTCACTTGTTTATAATTGTAATTAATTACTTGTTCTAGTAATGTGCTATATGCCTTTATATAGATTATAACATTTAATCTTCACAGCAATGGGTTAGGCATTATTGCCTCTATTTCACAGACGACAAAACTAAGCACTGATTTTCTAAGATGTTTCAGTTGATATGTGACCTAGCCAGGATTTGAATGCAAGTCTTTTTATGTTCAAATTATATGGGAGACATCATGGCAAACAGATGCTAAATTAAGACTGCTAGTGTTTGAATCCTGGCTCTACCCTTGCTAAATAATGTTAGGTGTGTTGATTCACTCCTCTGTGGATTAAATTAATTGAGATTTCTAACTAATTAAGTGGAGATAATCAAACTAATAATCTCACAGGAACGTTGTAGAAATTAAATGAAATGAATATGAGAAGTCCTTAAGAACAATGCTTTGCAAATAGCAAGCCCTCAGTACATATTAGCTATTATTGTTGTTGCATTATCTTTATTTCTGTAAAAATATTTTTCTGACTTGTAATTTCTAATATATAAAACATTAAGAAATTTCACAGATAATTGAACCAATAAGAGACCATTGCCCTCCCAAAGTTTCTCTTCATACATAATAGGAATTGAATTTGCCCAGGCAGTCAACCAAATTGGGAATTACGAATAAACTTGGTCATCCTATTCATTTACACATCCCAAAGGGCTTCCAATATCTCTTTTCTGAAATTTCAAATATTTTTATTGGATCTTGACACACATATTTTGATATTTTAATATTTAAGACATAAATTCTAGTTAGGAAATAGAGTTGGCTGACATTATGGATGGAAAACACTTTTAGTTATCCATATTAAGAAGAAAACATGGTTAAAGTCTCAAGCATTGAATCTTAGTCTCAGGAAGAACCATGGTAGACAAGCTCATAGAATAAAGTTGTACTCAATACTTTTTTGCTTAACGCTTTACAGATTCAAAATGTTTTCACACACATATATCAAGAGATCTGCTATATTCTTAACATAGTTATTTGGTCTCTGCCTTAATGTTTCCAGCGGTGAAAGATCACTGCTTTGGGGGAGAGGGCATAGGAAATTAATATTTGAAATTTGCTATAATAGGCCAAGGATCAAACAGTTTATCAGAGACTTTAAAGAAAATAAATTTTATGAATTCTGCCCCTCTCTGAGGATGCTGGCTTTCCTGGAATTGATAAAAACTATAAGCATTCACAATCAATGGGCTATTTTTCTGACCTATAAAATGGAACCGTTCATCAAGTTCTCAGGGTCCAACAAACATTCTGTATACACTGATTTATTTCAGTCTCCAGCTTAATTAATTTGCAATCAAGAAACAATGTAATGGGTAGCATATGAACTAGGAAAAATGAAAGAAAGAAAACAGAAGGAGCAGTTTTTAAAGATTGTCCACCAACAAAAAATGTGCTTAAGCTATGTTGTGGCTTCCTTGGCTAACACCATGGAATGGATTGGCTTAAACAGTGGGAATTTATTAACTCATGGTTTTGAGGCTAGGAAAAGTTCAAATCAAGACATTATCAAAGTGGTGCTGCTTTCTCCTTTAGACTGCGGTGTTCTGGGGCTGGCTGCTGGTGATCCCTCGTCCTGGGCTCCTCTATCACTTGGCAAGGCACATTGTGGCCTCTCCTGTCTCCTGCCTTCTCTCCTGCTGATTTCAGCTTCTGTCTGCTCTCTCTGTAGCTTTTTCTCTACCTGCTTGAATTTTATTGTGCTTTTAAAGGACTCCAGTAACAGGGTTAGAATCCATTCTGATTGGGTTTGGCCACACTTTAACTGAAGTAACCTCATCGAAAGGTTATACTCACAATGGGTTCACACCCATAGGAATGGATTAACTTTAAGTGCATGTTTTTCTGGGAAATATAGCTCTAAGTGACAACAAGTTACATATATTTTTCTGATAAGATTAAAATAAAGAAGATATCCTCAAACAAACATGAAATCAAGTGTGTTCTGTTAGCATGTTAATTTCGTTTATGGTTAAGGAAAGTGGAAAAAAATACCTTCTCAGTTTTCGCTATCTTCATAAATACCTCTTTCAAAGTTTAAAAGAAGATAAAAGTGATTTACACTGCATATACTTCGAGTGTGCGTGTGTGCATCCAGAAGTTCACGCTTTGGGATGGAGAAGTCCATGCTTTTGGAGAGAGAGAAATGTGGACCCATGGTGGGGATTTCTTGTGGTGATATGTATTGTTGAAGAAGGAGTAGAGTTTAAGGCCTCAGGAAAGAATGGTAAATCCTCAGAACTTGTCTTTGCATCTCTTCTTCTTCCTCTCCCATAAAGATTGTTATTCCCTCTTTTCAAATGCATCCCATGGAAACTGCCTTAAATTCTATATGACTCAGTGATTTGGGTGTTCCTTTAAAATACAACCTGAGGGAATTTTGCATAAATATTTTGGGTCTCAAAGAAATACCATTATTCCTTATGTGCTCCTCTGTTATACCAACAAGGTTTAAATGGCACAAAATCAGGTGGCACAAAGAACCTGCAATACCTGTCTGTTTCCTCCGAGGATTGGCAGAAATGAAAACAACAATTCCCATTTACTGAATACAAACCATTCATCAATCTCTATACTTCACTTAGGTATACTTTAATCCTTGCAACAATCGAATATGGAGGTAGTTTTATTCAACCTTTGAAGATAAAGCAATTGCACAACCAAGAAATATAAAAACAACTATTAAAAAATCAATACACAGCAAAACAAGGGTTCAAACTCTTGGTTTCTGGTTCCAAAACCTTTGCATTTCCATTACACCTGATTTTAGAAATCTCTAAAATGAAGTGGCAGATTGGTTAGGATATCTACAGATTCAACACAATACCTATCAAAATTCCAGCAATGTTTTTTATAGAAATGGAAAAGTCAATGCTCGGATTCATTCAGAATCATAAGCACTCTAAATAGCTAAATCACTATTGGAAGGGAAGAAGCAGCTGGAAGTTTCACACACCCCAATTTCAAAAGTTAATATAAAGCCACAGAAACAAAACTGTGGGGTGCTGGCAAGCAGATAGACATATAGATCAACAAAATAGAACTGAGAGTTTAGAAATAAACACAAACTTCCATGCCCAACTGTTTTTTGACAAGGGTGTCAAGTACATTAATTAGGAAAGACTGGGCTGGGGGGCTGGGGAAACTGGATATCCACATGCAAAAGAATGAAGTTGGACCCATACCTCACATACCATATGCAAAAATTAACTCTGAATGGTTCAAGAACTTATGCATAAGAACTAAAACCATAAAACTCCTAGAAGAAAACTTGGTGGGGAACTGTCATAATCTTGAATTCTTAAAATCGACACCAAAAATACAAGCAGTAAAAGAAAAATAGATGAAATGGACTTTATCAAAATTAAAAACTTCTACATAAAAGGACACTATCAAGAAAGTGAAAAGACAACCTTCCCAATGAGAGAAAATAATTGTTAATCATATTTTGATAAGGGTTTAATATCCAAAATATGTAAAGAACTATTATAACTCAGCAACAAAAAGACAATCTAATTTAAAATTGGGCAAAATTTTAGGATAAATATGTCTTTAAAGAATATATGTATATGGCCACTAAACACATGGTCATCAGGGAAAGGCAAATCAAAACCACAATGAGATACAACTTCATGCCCTCTAAGATGGTTATTATATAAAAAATAAAAGCATAAAATAAAGTTTTGGCAAGGACATGGAGAATTAGGATGATGGCACACATCTATTGCTGATGGCACTATAGATTGGTGGAGCCACTGTGGAATTCAGTTTGGCAGTTCCTCAGAAACTTGAAAATAGAATTACCATATGATCTGGCAATCCCACTTCTTGGTCTATAATCAAAAGAATTGAAAACAGAGATTTGAATAGATATTTGTACAGCAATGTTTATAGCAACGTTATTCACAATAGCCAGGAGGTGGAAGCAACCCAAGTGTCCATCAACAGATGAATGGTTGAACAAAATGTGGT
>PVIY010062750.1:0-10758 GCA_004026745.1 Myrmecophaga tridactyla | reverse complement strand
TCAAACATTATTTTTCAGTTATAGGAAAATTCTTATGCAATTGTTTTTTTTTTTTTTATACTTGATGCTTCTTGGGTGAAGGAATTAACCCTTCTCCTGATCATTCATTGTTCTTGTCCATTTTGCCTATTTATTTCTCAGGGCCCTCTGGCCACAGTCTTTACCAGCTTCATCAACCTCTCCTTCCAGATCAGGCCACTCTAGGATACACATGTGCTCTGAGACAGCGTAGAGCAAAGGCAAAAATCACCCATTATTTACTAATAAGTAACCAGATTATCATTAAACACCTCCAAATCCTGACAATGAGGATGCCAAGGTGTAACAATTGAAATAAATGCTTTAAAACTCTGAGTTATGTGAATAGAGCATAGAAGTATAGGACGTGCTTTCAGGAAGATCTTCCTAAGTCCTTGTCTCAGCAGCCCTTCGAGACTGAGGTGCTCTGCTTTCACGCTGCATGCTGCTCTGAAAGACCCAATTCCGTCTTTGCCACCTGTCAAGGTTTTCATTTGTGGGTAGCTCTGTTTTCAGAGGCTACTCTTTGATATCTCTTCAGCCATGTAGAGGTGTCTGTCTTATCTGTCCCACTTTCTGAGTTTCAGGTCCCTATTATAAAAGCTCAGCTTAGAAGAAAAATTCCAGTGACATCTTTCTTTGTCATTGTTTTTAAGGTGGTGATCTTGAGAGAAAGAGCATTTGGGGTTAGTTTAATCACTCTGTTCCCGTTTAAAGAGTAATGATTGAAATAATAAGTAGAACAATACATATTCATAGTAATAGCACCTACTGTTATTGATTATTGTGTATTCAGTTATTGAGTATTTCTTGCCTCTCGTACTGTAATAAAAGAGTAAGCACATTTGCTCGCCTATTTCTCATATCAATACAACTGGGCAGGTACTTATGTTGTCATTTTTTTTACATGACCAATCCAATACTTCGAGGAGTTAGGTATCTTTCCGAAAATGACTCTCACATGCTTAAATATGATCCTAAGCACCATCCGTGGCTGCAAAGCAAAGTTAAATTCCTGTCTGGCTTTTGTGATTGGTGTTGTTTTGCAAGTCCTATGTGTTTATTCACTTCCATTTCCACCACTTAGATGGGCAAGGACTAGGAATAAAATGGAATGGATGGAGCTCATGGTCCGGGTGAGGAGGGGAAAATACAAACAGGTAAACTGCTGAAGAAAGTCATCAGCCCATAGGAGTGAGACAGAGAGAATGAATCTTAATACAAGTCCAGTGATATGGAAATTGGTTTGACATGGCAGAGCCAATGTCAGAGCAAGGATGACTGGCATAGCTCAGAGTAATCCATGAAATTGATGGGCACCATGTAATAATATTCCTATGTTGAGATCATGGTATCCGAGTCAAAGGACACAGTATGAATCGGGAATAGGACCGATGCTTTCCTCAGTGTGGAGAATGGTTACTGACACATACAAGATTTTTCATATATATATATAAATGCAAAGAAAGCTTAAGTATAAATAGCACCTCAAATTCATAATTATACAGATAAAATATTGGTAAACTATAGATGGAGTATGAAGATAACAAATAATATTGAAATGATAAATGTATATTTGGAAATGATACATTATAAAGACAGTCGTAGAATACTTGACTATACAATATGACTGAAGCATTCTTCATCCTAAGAAGACAGGAGAATTTTCATTCAACTTACTGATACTTTTTGAAATCCATCCTATGCTCAGTGGGGCATTAGGTTTTGTACTAGAGACAAATGAAAAAGTAAAAGTAAAATCTCTACTCCTTTTTTTCAAGAAGTTTTCAGTCTACCTAGAGGAAGAATACAAAACACATACAACCAGAGAAGAATAACTTATGATCCTGAGGGGATTTAGTGATCCATTCAGGCACCTGAGGAATCAGAGGAGCCTGGAGGAATCTGGGGAAGCCTCTTGGAGGAGAGAGGCTTGATCTGGAACTGGAAGAAAAGGTAAAATTTGCATAGTTATAAGGAGAATGACCATTGTCCAGGGAGAAACAGTGATCAAAGAAAACCTCTAAGGAGGAAGGAGCAGGCTGGGTCTATGTAGGGATAGAGGGTCCATCCAGGAGGTTGGGGGCATTAAATAGATCAGCTAAAGTGTCATTGAAAGAAAGGTGTGTAATTGATCCAAGCAATAGGAATTTCTTATTCTCACATCTCTGTTTTAAAACAATTACTTTAATTGAATCATCAAAGTAGTACAAAGCAATATTCTAAAACTTACTTTATGCAATATGTGATTTAAATGTGTGTCCATGTCTAATTTAATATATTAAATAGTGTATGCCATTGGGTTATTTGGTTGTCACCCACAAACCAAAAGTTTACATCTTTTAAAATTGTCTAAAATAAAACTTTGTTTTGATGTCATAGAAAAAAGTGGAGCATCCCTTTATGTTCAAGCTGCCATATATTTGTGTATATATGGTATTCATATTTCCCAAAGAAAAAGGTTTGACTGGGTCTCTTCACTATCATGCAATATGCAATGACTCAACTGGGGAGAGATGTGGACCAAGCCACATGAAAACACAGTGGCTTCAGGGGCCAGCCACTCTCTAGGTCCTTCATGTCCCAGTGCCTGCTGAGAGAAACCCATCCCATTCACACGGACACACATGTTTGAATACCACTGGTATCTCAGGCAGGGTGAAGTCAGTTGTCGCAGATTGCCTGTTTTCTCCTGGAATCTCTTCTTAATCCTCCCCTCACATTTACACAAAAGGGGACCATATTGACAGCTTCAACTTCCTGACAAGGCTCAACCACTGACTGTTAATGTTAGAAAAAAATGTAGGAAGGGCAGTAGGAAGCAGGGAGCTTTGCAGTTTGTAACATAGTGCCTCAGTGAGCCAACTCTTCTGACTGAGAAAGCTTTACCTGAGGGGTCTAAGAATGTGAGATGTTTGCCATGGAAGTCCACTTCCTTATCAAGGCTTCTGCTTTCTCATATGTTGTCAGGTCCCAGTGTGATTATCATGACATGCTATGCTGTTTTCTGAAATTCTTCCTAAAGTTAAGACACATCCATAAGCTATCAATCCAATGCTAATTGAATTTGTCCCCAGTTCCACTGCTTTCTCTATACCCAAGGCTATGGCTGCCTTGTTGCTGATGTGTGGTACATCTGTGTTCTGTATTTTTTTTTTTTTTTTTTGCTGTGGGAAGGGAATGCAGAGATGCTACCCAGAATTATCTGTTTTCCTCTGGATCAACGGGTGTCTCAATGTCTCTAGGTTCTGCACCTGACAGAATGTGGAGGAACCACAAGAAGAGATAGCTCAGAACTAAGTGAACTTTAGCTCTAATCTCTCCTCATTTTGTAGTCTTGAACAGGGTACTACCTGCTAATCTGTAAATCAATTCCCTTATCTTTAAAAGGAAGACTTGAGTCAGAAGATTTCCAGGAGCCCCTGAGATTATTTTACAATAATATGATTATAGATATTTCCATCATCATAATTATGTCTAGCAGAACTTCTGTCAGAAGGAGCACTAAGTATCTTATGTAGTCCTAGACTTCCCTTCATGCAAGAACGGAGCTATGCCTCCTTGCTACTGCTGCTACTGAAATGGTCTTTAACAGTTGGATTGTAACATGGCATTACTGAAGTGTGTAAAATCAGTAAACCTCAAGAATCACTGTGCAATGGGAGAACAGTCTTGAATTCCAGAAAATCAAGGATCAAATCTAGGTGCTGTCATGGGTTTGCTGAGTGGACTTGTTTAAGTGACTTCACCGCTATAAAGGGAATTGTAATCACAATATCATCATAAAAGGGGATAAGAATCTCTTCCTCACAGTTGCAGCTTTTGTAACTTTGAGTCCCTGCCTACCTCTCTTTTGTCTTTCATTTACTTCATCAATATATTCAATTGATCTAAATACTCTTTACCATGAATTCATCCCCAAATATCCTGTGATTCTAATATTTTAAATGTTTTGAGCATCTATTATGTCTCAATTCTGTAGGTTTTTATAACATGTAAATGCATCATGATGAGGGTCCCTCTGATAAGGTTTTATTTCCCCTATACACATCTTTTGATAGAGAGGTCAAGGCAGAGTCAGCCAGGAGAAAAGAAGAAAAGAAAAAATTATTGCATGGATCTGGAAAGTCCTTGATCACCTTGTTGCCCTGAGAGCAAGAGCAGAGAAGTTCTAGAACTCACCTGAGCTGTCCATTCAGGCTGGCCAAGATGCTGGCTGAGTTAAACATGAGCTAAGATAAAGCTGACACTTCTTTCCTAGCCAAAAATATATTTTGAGTAACCAGAGTATGGGTGTCAGCTAAACTCTCTCCTTCCTTATAGATGCACTCAGGTCTCTGGGTGTTATTTTTAGGCTCAGCTTGTTGTTTCTTGGCATTTTATTTTTCTCTGACATAATTTTCTTCTTGGGAATGAGGACAGCCCATGACACATGGAGTTAGTATCCTAAAGTACATATTCATGAAGCTAGGAGTATATTTTGCTTCAAAAAAAGTCAGTTGACATTAAAACTGTACATATTTCAAGAGAACAGGCAGATGATATGAATTTACAGAGATATCTATAAGAGAAGGCAAATTATCATGGAGCATCCTGGAGTAAAGGCCTTTCTCCACTATCTAATAATTGGTATAGAGACTGTAAATTCTTGAAATCAGAGGATAAGTACCACCAAACTAGTTTTTGAGTTCAGATTCCCAACTCTCTGGCTATTTGTCCCTCTGAACTATTTGTCCATCACAGTCCATGGGCGATTTTACCCTTTCCTAATGCCTACATGTGGTGGAATATACATGTATACCAAAAGGAAAGAAGGCCCAAATTTGTTTACTTTCAAAAAATATAATAATATCATTTTTATATTTGGCATTAACTGGTTTTCATTATGGTAAAATATTATCTTGAATTTCTTTTGTGAAATTTCCCCATTTCCTGCTCTTAGTCTATGGACTTTGAATAAATAGAGTTGACTTTATTCTCCAGTCTAAGCCTACACTTCTTCATGCTGGATATATACTAGACTTACCTGAAAAGTTTAAATAAAGTGGATGCCTGAGTGGTTCTCCCATATATCCTGACCTAATTGATTTAGGGTAAGTTCTGACGATGAATGTTTTTAAAGATTCTTAAATGATTGCAATGTTTAACCAGGGTGGAGAACAACTGATCTAACTTCATCAGGATGTCTTAATCCCCAGAAATAGTGATTGTTCCAAGGATAAGAATTTAACTCAATGTAAGTCAATGGGAGCATGAACATTTTCCAGATGCCTTGGGGGAAGCAAAAATGATATTATTTAGAGCTTCAGTTCTTTTATCGTCACCATGAGAATCAAGTCTTTATTAAAATACAATCAAGTCATGGATTAGAGCAGAGTTGAGCTGCCTGGTAAGAAGTGTGTGTCCTGGTCATGATGTTCAAACCGCACACATCCTGTCATAGTATTAACCCTTGAGTTTACAGTTGCAGGAGCTAGAGTATACTTTCTGGATGTACATAGTTTTTGTTTGTTTTCATCAGTTAATGCCCTAATACACTTTCCTTTGGGACAGTAAGATAAGAACTCTAGTTTCCTGGAGTTTATCTCAATAAGTATGGAACTCTAACTTATACCTTATATAGTTACTTTATAATGTAGTTTTGTAGCTTTCATAAAACTGCATAGGTTTGATGCACCAAAAAATAAATAAATAAATAAAGAAGAAGAAATCCTGTTCAGTAAGGGGAAATGCTTCAGAGTAGATTCTCCATTCTCTCCTCCTATTCTGGAGCATTGGCATTTACTTAATACTCTGAGAAATATTTATAAGAAAAGAAAGAATATTCAGATTTCTTTAACCCAGAGGAAACCTGAGCCTTTTTCACCGTGGAATTGTTTGCTTTAAAGAAGACCTTTAAAAGTTCTCTAAACTAGTATTTTGAGGGCATAATTGGGAAATACTATTGAGATCTTAAAGGTTACACATATTGTTATTTATTTCTACAATTTAGATTCATGTTTCCAAATGAGATTTTAGGATAACAATATTTTTTAGATGAGAAAATAAGTGAATTTTAAAGCATGATAACAGGACAGAGAAATATAGGTTGTACTCTATAAGAGTGACAGTTTGAGGGTTTACGCTCATTAAGGTTTTCGCCAACCCTTGAGTCCCAGGGACTCACCCCAAAACTACAAGAGTAAGCAAATACCTCTACTAACATCCTCTATATACCTGACACCATATATATACTATGGAATACCATATTTTGTTTATCCGTTCATCTGTTTATAGACACTTGGGTGGTTTTCATCTTTTGGGAATTGTGAATAATGCCACTAAGAACATTGGTGTGCAAATGTCTATTCACGTCCCTGATCTTCTGGGAATATCCTAGTAGCAGGATTGCTGAATCATAAGGCGACTCTATACTTAGCTTCTTGAGGAACTGCCAAACCCAGCTCCACAGCAGCTGTGCCATTTTATATTTCCACCAGGAGTGAACGTGTTCCTGTTTCACCACATCCTCTCCAATACTTGTAGTTTCTTGTTTGTTTAATAGTGGCCATCCTAATTGTGTGAGAAATGTCATTGTGATTTTGATTTGCTTTTTCCTAATGGCTAGTGAGGCTGAGCATTTGATCCTGTGCTAAAATTTTTTGCCATCTGTATTTCCTCCTTGGAAAAATGTCTATTCATGACTTTTGCCCATTTTTTAACTGATCTGTTTGTCTTTTTATTTTTGAGTTATAGGGTTTCTTTATATGCTGTAGATATCAAAATCTTTCCAGATGTGTGGGTCATACATATTTTCTGCCACTGGGTCAGCTGCCTTTTCACTCTTTTGGAAAGTCCCTTTGAAGCACAAAAGTATTTAGTATTGAGAAGGTCCCATTTATCTACTTTTTCTTTCATTGCGTGTGCTTTGGCTGTAAAGTCTAGGAAACTACCTGCTATCACTAAATCTAGAAGATGTTTCCCTTATTTTCTTCTAGGAATTTCATGATACTTGCTTTTATATTCAGATCTTTGGTCCATTTTTAATTAATTTTAAATGGTGTGAGATAGGAGTTTGCTTTCATTCTTTTGGATATGGATATCTAGTTCTCCCAACACCATTTATTAAAGAGATGGTTCTGTCCCAGTTGAGCGGATTTGGGAGCCTTGTCAAAAATCAACTAACCATAGATCACAAAGTTTATTTCTGAACTCTCAATTTGATTCCATTGATTGATATGTATCAACACAGTATCATACTGTGTTGACCACTGTGACTTTATAACATGCTTTAAAATCAGGAAGCATGAATCCCCCCACTTTTATTCTTTTTAAATGTGTTTTTTTTTTACATTACATGGGCAGGCACTGGGAATCGAACCTGGGTCTCTGGCATGGCAGGCAAGAACTCTGCCACTGAGCCACTGTGGCCTGCCCTTAAATGTGCTTTTGACTACTCATGGCTCCTTACCCTTCCAAATAAATTTGATAACTAGCTTTTATCAAATGAACAGACATTTTTCCAAGTATTTGATTGGTATTACATTGAGTCTGTAGATCAATTTGGATAGAATTGACATCTTAGCAACATTTAGTCTTCTAATCCATGAACATGGGCTGTCTTTCCATTTATTTAGGTCTTTGACTTCTTTTAGCAATGTTTTGTAGTTGTCTGTGTAAAAGTCCTTTATATCCTTATTTAAGTTTATTCCTAGATACTTATTTATCTTAGTTGCTGTTATAATGGATTTTTTTCTTGATTACTTCCTCAGATAGGTTATTACTAATGTTTAGAAATGCTACTAATTTTTGTGTGCTGACCCACCCTTTTCTGAACTCTTTTATTAGCTTATGTAGCTTTGTAAGTTTTTTCATGATTTTCTACATATAGGTCATGTTGTCTGCAAATAGCAAAAGTTTTACTTCTTCCTTTCCAATTTGGGTGTCTTTAATTTCTTTTTCTTGCCTCATTGCTCTAGGTAGGACTTCTAGCATATAATGATGAATAACAGGTGTGACATTGTGTGTCCTTGTTTGTTCCTGCACTAAGAGAGAATGTGTTGAATCTCTGGCCATTGAGTACAATATTAACTGTGGGTTTGTCATATATGCCCTTTATCAAATTGAGGAAGTTATCTTTGATTCCTGCCTTTTAAAGTGATTTTATCAAGAAAGGATGTTGGGTTTTTTCAAATGCTTTTTCTGCGTCAATCAAGATGATTATGTGTTTTTTTTCCCTTTTGATTTGTGAATGTGGTATATTACATTAATTGATTTTCTTGTGTTGAACCACCCTTGCATACCTGGAATAAAACCCACTTGGTCATAGTGTATAATTCTTATAATATGCTGTTGGATTTGATTTGAAAGTACTTCGCTGAGAATTTTTGCATTTATATTCATTAGAGAGATTGTGCTGTAGTTTTCTTTTTTTTTTTTTAAGGTATCTTTAGTAGGCTTTGGTATTGGGGTGATGATGGTTTCATAGGATGAGTTTGGTAGTTCTTCCTCCTTAATTTTTTGGAAGTGTTTGAGAAGGATTGGTATTAATTCTTAGAATGCTTGGTAAATTTTACTTGTGAAGTCATCTGCACCTGGGCTTTACTTTGTGGGAAGATTTTTGATGACTGATTCAATCTCTTGTGATTGGTTTGTTGAGGTCTTCTGTTTCTACTCAAATCAGTATAGGTTGTTTGTGTGTTTCTAGGATATTGTCCCTTTCATCTAGGCTTTTTATTTTCTTGACATACAGTTGTTCATTGTGTCCCCTTATGATCTTTTTTATTTCTTCAAGTCCATGGTAATGACTGCCCTCTCATTTCTGATTTTGTTTATTTGCATCTTTTCTATTATTGTCTTTGTCATAATAGCTAAGAGTTTGTCAATTTCATTAATCTTCTCAAAGAACTGACTTTTGGTTTCGTTGATTCACTGTATTGTTCTTCTTCATTTCATTTATTTCTGCTGTAATCTTTACTTCTTTCCTTCTGCATGCTTTGGGGTTAGTTTGCTGATCTTTTTCTAGTTTTTCCAGTTCTTCAGTTAGGTCTTTGGCATTAATTCTTTATTCCTTTTTAACATAGGCATTTAGGGCTATAAATTTACCTATCTCCACCTTTCCTGTATCCCATAAATTTTGATATCATGTGCTCTCATTTTGATTTGTCTTGAGATATTTCCTGATTTATCTTGCAATTTCTTCTTTGACCTAATGATTGCTTAAGAGCATGTTGTTTAACCTCCATATATTTGTGAAATTTCTGGTTCTTCGGTTGCTATTGATTTTCCATTTCATTTCATTAAGATCAAAGAAAGTGCTTTCTATAATTTCAATCTTTTAAAAATTATTTAAGAGCTGTTTTGTGCCCCAGCATATGGCCTGTACTTGGGAATGTCCCATGAGCACTTGAGACTATGTATAGCCTGCTGTTTGGGGTTGCAATTTTCTATGTATGCCTGTTAGATTTAGTTCATGTGTCATATTATTTAGGTTCCTTTTGTCCTTATTGATCCTCTGTTTAGATGTTCTATCTATTACAGAAAATGGTCTGTTGAAGTCTCCTACTATTATTATAGAAACATCTATTATTCCTTTCAATTTTGTCAGTGTTTGCCTCATGTACTTTAGGACACCTAGAATAGGTGCGTAAATATTTATGATTGTTATATTTTCTTGGTAGGTTGCTCCTTTTATTAATATATAGTGCCTTTCTTTATCTCATAACATTTTTGCATTTAATACCTATTTTATTTGATGTTAGTATAGCTATCCCAGACTTTTTTGGGTACTGCTTATATGAAATATCTTTTTTTCATTCTTTCACGTTCAATCTTTTTTGTATCTTTGGGTCTAAAATGAGTATATTGTAAATAATGCTTAGTTGGATCATTTTTTTTTTTTTACTCATTCTGCCAATCTTTGTCATTTGATTGGAGATTAATCCATTAACAATCAACGTTATTATTATAATAGTCATCTTTATTTTGACCATTTCATCCCTTGGCTTTTATTTGTTAGATCCTTTATTTTTCTCTCATTTTAGCCTTTCAGTTACCCTTACTGATAGTCATTACTATCCTTCAAGCCTCTCTCAGCTTTTTTTTTTTTTCAGTTAGCAGAACTCCCTTTAGTATTTCTTGCATGGCAGGTCTTTTGTTAGTAAACTCTCTCAACTTTTGTTAATCTGTGAGTATTTTAAGCGCTCCCTCATTTTTGAAGGTCAGTTTTGCTGGATAAAGAATACTTGGCTGGCAGTTTTTATCTTTCAGTATCTTGAATATATCATATTACTACTTTCTTGCCTCCATGGTGTCTGATGAGGAGTCAGCACTGAACGTTATGTGGCTTCCCTTGTATGTGATAAATCGCTTTTCTCTTGCTGCTTTCAAGATTCTGTCCTTCTCTTTGGGATTTGACAGCCTCATTAGTATATGTCTTCGACTAGGTCTATTCAGATTTATTCTATTTGGGGTACATTGAGCTTCTTGGGTTTTCATATTTATGTCTTTTATAAGAGTTGCAAAATTTTCAGCCATTATGTCTTTAAATATTCTTCCTGGCCTTTTACCCTTCTCTTCTCCTTCTGGGACACATAAAATGTGCATATTTGCATGCTTCATGTTGTCAATCATTTCCCTGAGACACACACAGCTCAATTTTTCTCTCCATTTATTCTATTGTGTGTTTGAGTTTGGTAGCTCTATCCTGTAGTTCACATTTCCTTTCTTCTGCCTCTTAAGATTTGCTGATGTTTGTCCCCA
>PVIY010062749.1:0-10758 GCA_004026745.1 Myrmecophaga tridactyla | reverse complement strand
CCCCCCGCCCCCACCTCCCTGCCTGGAATTCTGTGACTGAATTCGGAAGCAAGAAGGGTGTGCCTTTCGCCTTTATTCTTGGCTGTGCTGCAAGGCAGGAGAATCCACACGGCAGTTCCTTGTCCTTTCTTTTCCCTACTCCGCGCCGTTTCCCCTCCTTCTCCCGCCCACACCCGCCCCCCTCCCGGCTCCGAGCTGCACCCTTCTTCCCCAGAGACTATTTCGGAGGAAACGAAACTTTATTCCTAGCTGTTCAGGGCCCAGGGGTTCCTGAAGCCGGGTTTCAAGCTGAGGACGGTGGTGTTCTTTCTGCAGGTGTGGACCTGGGGAGCAAAACGGTCTGAGATGAGCCTGAGCGCTGCCTGGGCGGGAGGGGATGGGGGGTGGGGTGGAGCGGGGGCTGCCGTCGCACATCCCGGCATGGGGGACTTCCGTCTTTGTCAGTTCCGAGGCTCCGCTGGCAGCCCGACAGGCGTAATGAGCTTCGTGCCCTTCGTTGGGTGGGCAGTGAGCACTGCTCTTGTTACACAGCTACCTAGTGAGCTGGCGGTGCCGCAGAATTTGCTGTGCTGTCTGCAGACCCGATTTAGGTCCCGGGTACTAGAGCGGAATGGTGTGGACCGGATCCGTTGGCCCTGGTCGGTGTGCATCCCGCTTGCAGAAACAGCCCATCCCACTCCCGCTGGCTGGCACTTCCTCCACGCTAGGCGTGGCAGGGGCCCTCTGTGTGTGGTTTGCATGAGTGGTGGGCTCCCCGCTGGGCCTTGTGGGTTCCAGGGTGCCCTCCACCCTTCTCCATGGGACGCTTGGTTCATGGCACCAGGGACAGGCAGCCTCTGTGCTGAGTTGGGGAAGGTGGCCACGTGGGGCGGGGAGCGGCGGAAGCCTCTGGCTGGGCCTGCGTCCACTCTGGGACCTGGTGGGTAATAGGGACAGCAGCCGCAGACACTCATGGAGTGCTCACTTTCTGCCAGGCTCTGCCTCTGGTGCTGGGTGTGTGGGAATTGAATGGGTCTTCCTTGCCACCCAGAGGCCCAGATGTGGCTGCAATCCCCTGAAACAGATGGGGAAACAGGACAGGGAGGAGTCAAGAAATTGCCCAAAGGCTGCAGCTTGGGAGTGAGCTGTCCACTCTGGAGAGACGGGCATGGGACCCAGGCCACTTGCCAGTTGGGTGAAGTAGACGGAGACGTTTCTTCCCTTCTGCCTGGTCAGGTCCCAGGAAGCTTGTCAGGTTTCTCCAGAGAGATGGAATATTAAGAGATTTATTGTAGGAATCAGCTCCTGTGACAGTGGGGATTGGAAAGTCCACGTTCCATAGGGCTGACAACATCTGGAAACTCCCATGAAGGTGATATTGAATTCCCCAGGGGAGGCTGGCTGGCTGAAGAAAAGGCAGAAATTCTTCTTTCTGACTGTGGAATTCCACAGTCTGGGCTTTAAGACCTCCAGTTGATTGGATGAGGAGACCCCTCTCATGCTGAGGGCAATCTTTCTTTGTTGCTTGTAGATGCAGTCTGTCATAGATGCAGTCAATTATAATGATGTAAATCCATCCACAAAATACCTTCACAGTAATAATCAGGACAGAATTTGCTTGAACAAACAACTGGGCACCATAACCGAGCCAAACTGATGTCTGCAATTAACCAGCTCATGGCTCTGCCAACCAGCAAGTTTCCCTCCTGGTCGTGTTTCATCTTCTCCGTTAGCTCCATTCCCTCTTCTTACTTAGAAACTTTGCTCTCTGGGTTGCCCTTGGTTGTGGCAAGAACCTCTGCTCTGAGAAGTGGACTGCTGGCAGCTTTATTTTTGAACACATTGTACCTTGACTTCCTTGACAGAGGCAAAGTCAGAACCAGCAGGAGGTTGTTGTGTCCTGACATTTATTCTGCAGTCTTCCCAAGACCACTTTAGTGTTTTACAGATGTGATGTCCATTAGTTATCACGATGTACTTGGCGAGAGGAATTCTTGTTGTGTTCCAGCAGTGGAGGGATGGGTGTGTGCAGTGGCTAAGTGGCCAGCAGTGTGTGTTGGGAGTGGAGGGTTGGCTCCAGCCTCTCTCTAGATGTCCATGCACTCAGGAATCCAGCTCGTCCCTCTATGCTGGGGGCTGGATTTGGTCCCCTTGACTCTCATCTGAAAAAAAAAATCCTATTTTTCAGATTCTCTGTTTGCTCCATAAAGGCGCAGGTTCATGGCCACAAATGCTGGTTGCCCTGTGCTTCCTTTGAAAGCCTGTGCATGTCGGCTTGGCTGATGCTGGAGGTGACAGACCTCACATGTGTCCCAGGTGGTGCACAGCCAGGCTGGCAGGGTGGGCCTTTGGCCCTCTGATCTCCATGGGACTGGGGTAGAAGAGAGGTTCCGTCCTTGGCAGGGGCCTCTGCAGGAGGCTGGTGGGTCGACACGCTGCCCCCTACCCTGGGCCTTGGTGGACATGGATTACAGTCTCTGTGTGTGGAAGGGCGTGACTGAACCTCCGCTACTTTGGGCTCTCTGGCTTGCCTAGGACGAGGAGGTTGGGGGTCTGAAGGAATCGCTGTCATGATGTGCCGTGCACCTGGGCTTACAAGGCCGTGGGTGCATTCCAGGTTGGTAGAGCTCGGTACTGAGGCCACGGGGCAGCCATGGAGCAGCCACGGAGCAGCCCCTCCTGTCTACCCGTGGTGCAGGGAGCGAGCATGCCCGGAGTGACCCCCGTGAAATCCCTGTCACAGACCTGCTCTCTGGATTCTTGTCTCCCCTTTTTTAAAAAAATTTATCATCACAATTGACATTTTTTTTCTTTTTGTGAAAAGTAACATATACAAAAAAGCAATAAATTTCAAAGCACATTGCAACAATTAGTTGTAGGACAAATTTCAGAGTTTGGAATGGGTGACAATTCCACAATTTTAGGTTTTTACTTCTAGCTGCCCTAAAATACTGGCAACTAAAAGAAATACCAATTTAATGATTCAGCGCTTGTATTTGTTTGTTAAACGCTATCTTCTCTGTATAACTCCACCATCACCTTTGACCTTTTTCCCACTCTGTAGAATGGGCTATGGCCATTCTAACCTTCTCATGTTGGAAAGAGCTGTCGATAATATGGGATAAGGGAATGGAACTAGTTGATGTTCTGGAGAGGCTGGGCCTCTGCATTTCAGGACTTATCTGGTCCAGGGACCCATCTGGAGGTTGTAGGTTTCTGGAAAGTTACCCTAGTGCATGGAATCTTATATATTGCCCTAGGTGTTCTTTAGGATTGGCTGGAATGGTCCTGGTTGGGGGTTGGCAGGTTATGATAGGTAGCAATGTCTACCTGAAGCTTGTGTAAGAGTGACGACCAGAGCAGCCTCTCAACTCTATTTGAACTCTCCCAGCCACTGATACCTTATTAGTTACACTTCTTTTCCCCATTTTGGTCAGGATGGAATTGTTGATCCCGTGGTGCCAGGGCCAGACTCATCCCTGGGAGTCATCTCCCATGTCTCCAGGGAGATGTTCACCCCTGGATGTCATGTCCCACGTAGTGGGGAGGGTGATAATTTCACTTGCAGAGTTGGGCTTAGAGAGACTGAGGCCACATCTGAGCAACAAAAAAGGTCCTCCAGAAGTAACTCTTAGGCATGCCTCTAGGTAGTCTAAGCTTCTTTGCTATATGCGTAGTAGCTTCACAAGAGCAAGCCTCCAGATCAAGGACTTGGTCTATTGATTTGGGAGTCCCTAATGTTTGAGACAGTATCCAGGGTTTCCCCAGTGGTAAAGTTTAATAGTTCCATGTTTCTTCTCCCATCCTTCAAGGGACTTTGCCAATACTTTTCGATTATCTGCTTAATATACTCTGGGATGTGCCCTTTGGTTTTGTAGGAAAAAGAAATAATCCCTACCCCATTATATAATTACTGAGGATAATTAGAAAAATATGGAACCAAGAAAATAAAAATAAAAAAAAATGATCAGGGGCAGTACAAGAATCCTCGCCTGCCATGGCAAAGACCCGAGTTCGATTCCCAGAGCCTGCCCATGCCAAAAAAAAAAAAGATCAGAATTGCCTACAATTCCCTTACTAACTCCAGAGATAACTACTGTTAATAGTTTAGTATATTCTTTTTACTATGTATTTGTGGATTTACTATATATTTGTATATTTGTGGATTATTCATTATTATTAATTATTTGTAGAATTTGTACACTTTTTTTTTAGTTAGCATTCCATAATGAACATTTTTTTTCATATAATTTAAATCATCTCCAAAAATATCACTCCTAATGACTGTATAATATTCTACTTTGTGGTGATATTGTGATTTTTAAACTTGTTTTGGGACTTTGGGGCTCTTTCCAGTTTTACTAAGAATACTACTACCTCGAACATTTTCATTATCTCCTTTGGGTAGTTTCCTAAGTTGGAAACTGGTGGGTGTATGAGCTTTTAAAGCCCCTCCTGATGTCCTACCAGATTGGTTTTCAGAAAGGGGGCAGTTTACCCTCCCGCAGATATGAGGTGGATGCATCTTTGTCAACATTGACTATCATCCTGAAGAAAATCTTTGCAGATTTGACAGTGAGCCCATATGATGTTTAGTTTTCCTTCCTGATCTTTTTTGATAAAAATCCGGGCTTGTATCATCTGGAGTGTGGGTGAGAAGTTTGCTCTTTGCTAGGATTTCTGTTTGTGGGCAGATGCAAGGATGTTAGTGGGTGATCTCTGCAGCTATTTTAAATTCAAAATATTGGTGATATTTTAAATTCAAATTAAGCCCAGCTGGGTTAAGGGAAATAAGCAATCTAATTATACATGTTTTACAACATAAGGGATTTATGGCCAACTTGCCCTCTCTCCCCTCTCCCCACCCAGAGCGCCCTGAAACCTCCACACAGGACTGGGGAGAGGAGAGCCCGTGCAGGCTTGTCGCAGCTCCTCTCCACTCCGTGAGGCCACCCCTGCCCAGGGCTGATTCACCACCACTCTGCTCGATGCTCTGGAGCTGAGGGTGCTTCGTGCCCCCCGGGGTTCGGGTTTTGGAGGCGCTTCTGCTTCGAGAACTTCCCAGACTTGGCGCACACTATTCCCAGCGTCCCCATCCAGTGGGCTGCAGTGAGCTCGTCGGAGGCAGGCTTTGGGTGGAAGTGGTCCACTCACAGAGCCCTGTGCTTAGCTCTGGTCCATCAGATATGTCCCGCACGCTCGGCAGTGGCCTGCGGGACTGGCCCTGGGCTGCTGGGTCCACCGCTCTCCTGGCATGTGCTTCTGCAATGGGTGGCGTGGGCAGTGCCAGGCCCCTGCGAGCTGGCACGGGTCTCTGTGCCCAGGCGAAGCTTCTGACATGCACCCTGTCCGGGGGCGGCTGACTCTGGGATGGCTGGGCCTGGTCCTTTCTTGGCTTTGGGAGGCAGGATTGATCTTCCGGGAGCCAGACCATATACGCTAGGCACTGCTCCAAGCGCACACCAGCCCTGACTGCATGGAGGACAGCTCAGGGCCTGGGGTTGCAGTGTCCCGGCCGTGGGAGGGGCAGCCAGGGGTGCAGGCAAGCTGGGGCCCCCGGACCCCTAAGCCCCTCGTCCATGCGATGACTGTACTTGGTAGGGGCCGGACAAAGGTGAACCCTGATGGCCCTTCTTGGGGACCACCCCATGCTGCGAGCTTCTACGTGCTCCCCTTTCACTGGTTAAGGCAGGGTGCTGGGAGAGGAGGCAGCTGGCTAAGGGAGCTGAGTGCTTGTGTCCCTGTGTCCGTTGCTGGGAAATTTCACTTAGGGCATTTTGGACGACTGCAAGACCCACCTGTCCACCTTCTCCTTGTGTTTGTTGTTGGCTGATGTGTGGGGTTAAAGGACTTTTGTTTAATTTGACCTTGCCATATTTGGCTTGCTCCTTCAGCAGAAGGATAAAATGCCAGGATGCTTTTCTCATGGGGACAGAGGACCCTTTTGGACGTAATCCATGTTTGAGTGGAGGGGATGTGTAGAGTTTGTTGGTTGATGAAACGTTTGTGTTTTCTGCTACTTCAGCTGCGAAGAGAAATATTATGCCCTTAAAACATGTTAGGTTCATCCTATTGGTGTTTCAACATGAGACTCAGAAACTTCTTTTTTTAAAATTTTATTGTATAGTATAACATATATACAAAGCAAAGAAATAAAAAAGCAATAGTTTTCAAAGCACTCTTCAAAAACTGGTTACAGGACAGATCCCAGAGTTTGTCATGGGCTACCATATGACCCTCTTATATTTTTCCTTCCAGCTGTTCCAGAATATAGGAGCCTAGAGGGCTTACATACTTTATCATCACAGTCAACATTTTTTCCTTCTTTTTTTGTGGAGAATAACATATATACAAAAAAACTATAAATTTCAAAGCACAGCACCACAATTAGTTGTAGAACATATTTTAGACTTTGATGTGGGTTACAATTTCACAATTTTAGATTTTTACTTCCAACTGTTTGAAAATACTGGAGACTAAAAGAGATATCAATTTAATGATTCAGCATTCATATTCATTTGTTAAGTCTTATCTTGTATGTATTATTCCACTATCACCTTTGCTCTTTCCATACCTCTCTTTGGGGTTGTTTGGGCTATGGCAATTCTAAATTTTTGATATTGTCACTAATATGGGGTAGAGAGATGGAACTATCTGATGTTCTGGAGAGGCTGGGCTAGGTTTCAGGACTTATCTGGACCAGGGACCCCCACCTGGAGGTTGTAGGTTTCTGGAAAGTTACTCTAGTGCATGGAACCTTTGCAGAATCTTATATATTGCCCTAGGTGTTCTTTTGGATTGGCTGGAATGGTCCTGGTTGGGGTTGGCAGATTATGATAGGTAGCAGGGTCTACCTGAAGCTTGCCTAAGAGGAGACTCAGAAACTTTTTACTTCTAAAGTAGAGTTCCATCTGAAAAGTAATGTGAAATTAATACATAGTGTGTATATAGGGTCCTAATTAGCATTATGTGGGGAATTTAGTCCAGAAAAATAGTGACATTTGTTTTCTGATGAATGAAGTTGGTCGTTGGTCATTTAATGGAACTCAGGGCTCAGGGTTTGGTTTTGAGTGCTGGTTTTCCCAGTCGGGGCACCCCCCCCCCCCGCCATGTGCCCGGGCAGGGGTTGGCCGTGGTGCTGGCTCACGGCTGTGTGCCAGCTGTGTGCTGCCTGCCCGCGGGGTGTGAGAAGGTCTGGGCACCCATGGAGTTTCCCGAGAGCTTTTAAGGCATGGGTGGCTCCTGCCCCGCCCTGTCCTTTCTGTCCGTTTGGGGTGTGGGCCCAGAGTCAGACCCTGGGCTCTGCCACCACCTGGCCTTGGGAAAGCCCCCGCCCTCTCTAAGCCTCAGCACGTCACCCGCTGCCCACTGCTTAAGAGTTTCTCAGAGGGTTAAATATCATCCGCGCACACCAGTGGGGACAGGGAGCTACCTTCGCAAGTGCGCAGAAAAAGGCGTCAGTTATTAAGTCACGTAATGAAAGTTTGGTGGGGAGGGACCCCCTGTTCCTGCCCTTCGGGGACTTAGAGACTGAAGGCAAAGACGACCTGCGTACCAGAAACAAGCAGCGAACAGGGGCAGGCTGTCTGTAAGCTGGCCTGGGATTGAAAGTGGAGAAACAGGATTTGAGCAGCTGGGCACACTCGTGAAGAAGCACCTTCTGTGTTGTGGAGTGGGGGGCTGACAGGATGGCCCTTGGTTGCGGTTGTCTCACTCCGCAGCCCCCTTTGCCCTCCCCTCCTTCCTCTCCTCTGCTGTTTGCGTTTCTCGAGCCCTTATGACAGCCAAGCACTAGGCACTGAGCAGGCAGAGATAAAAAGGCCCAGCTCTGTCCCTGCACAGCCAGGGGACAGGTGTGCAGGTGGGGACCAGCTGGCCTGGAGGGACATAAAGGATGCCGAGGAGATGGACAGAGGGACAGTCTCGGGGCACTTTAGGGAGGAGGCTGCCTGCAGGCTGAGACTTAATAAAAGAGGAGAATTTGCCACAGGGGCCAGCAAGGAAAGGGTGTTTGCATTGCGATATACAAAGAAAATACTAGAATTTATATTATTTTTATATTATCCTTTTAAAAGTCTTCTGTGTATAACGTGTTCAGTGTACTATGTATGGTATTAGTACAGGCATGTACCTTATAAATAAATATATATACTCCCTGTGTATGTGTTCAAACATTTTTGCACCTAGGGGTCTGTGCCTAAGAAAACTGGGGGTCCAGGGGTGGGGACGTGTGCTGAGAACGGAGTTGCAGGAGAGCTGGGTGGGTTTGCGCTGCTGGGTGTGGGGGCAGGACGAAGGGTTTCGGAGGACATCGTGGGTGGACAGCGGGGAACAGCGCCTGACCTTTAAAACTCGAATCGCTCCTACCCCGTGAAAGAGCGTGCTTGGCAAAGCATTGAGCGTTTGGTAGCTTTTATGGGCCATCTACTGAGAGTCCCTGTGCCGTGTTTTGCTTCTGCCTGCTCCTT
Source organism: Myrmecophaga tridactyla (assembly GCA_004026745.1). Taxonomy (NCBI): domain Eukaryota; kingdom Metazoa; phylum Chordata; class Mammalia; order Pilosa; family Myrmecophagidae; genus Myrmecophaga; species Myrmecophaga tridactyla. The sequence goes on along the minus strand of PVIY010062749.1, from coordinate 2,311 downwards.
CCCATGCATTAGCCTGCTGCTGGGGAGGGCAGGGTGGAGGAAGTGGATGCCGGGCTTGGGTGCTGGAGGTGCTGGCGTGACTGCTCCGTCAGCCCAGGGAATTCCCGTCCAGAGGGGAAGGTTGTTTGCTTCTGTTCTGGACGTTTGGTGGCTCTTTATTCGCTTACATTCAGTTCATCTGTGTGGGGCCCTGGGGGGGCTGTGGAGATCAGCAGAGACTCGTTCCTTACCTGCCTTAAAGGAACGTGCGACGTGGCTGGAGTGGAGTTGGTGAGCCAAATGTGGGTGTGGAGGACAGGAGTGTGGGTGGTCAGGGGACAGGTGGTTCCAGGTGAAGGGGACGGGTTCTACCCGGTGGGGATGGGAAGAGGAGGGCTTGCTGAGTAAAGAAGAGGGTATGGCGGTGTGCTTGGTGAAGGCCCCTGAGGGCTGAGGCCTGCCTAGCTGCCCCGGCTGGCACCGAGAAGCCGTGGGCTGCCGTGGCTCTTACTGTTACATTGCTGCAGCGTCCTGGGCCTGGACTCAGCATAGGGCGTGGGACCTGGGGAGCTCCCCCCATCTTTGCTGGTACCCCAGTCATCCCAGCCGTCATGGTGAAGGGCACAGGCCCCCTGGCCTGGCAGCCCTACCTTCTTTCCGTTTTCACATCTGATTTCTGCCTTCACTGTAGTTCCTAAGTGTTGAGATCTGGTCACGTTTTGCAGAATGTGAAAATATCATTCTCCATGCAGTTCCCGCACCGGGAAGTGGGCTAATCCCTTTCATGTGGTATTTTATTTTGCTAAAGCTGCTGGAATGCGACACGCCAGAAATGGGCTGGCTTTTATAAAGGGGATTTATTTAGTTACAGATTTATAGTTCCTTGGAGGAAAGGCAGCTGGGTTTCCTTGTCTCATGGGAAGGCACATGGGGATGTCTGCTTGCCCTCTCTCCTGGTTTTTGGGTTCAAATGGCTTTTCCTGGGGCATTTCCTCTCTGCATCTCCAAATATCTGAGTCTGTGTCAGCTTTGAGCACTGGTGTGGGCTGGGCTGGGCTGGGCTGGGTGGGGCAGGGCCAGGCTGGGCGGGGCCGTGCTGGGCTCCTCCTCTCTCTCTTCTGATGTCTCCTTTTAAGCTTCACTAATTTGGCAGTCCCTCCCCTCTGCTAACCGCAGATGTAATCAGCTGTAGAGGAATTTCATATGCTGATGATTTAAGTCCACAGCAACAAACAGCCGAGCACCCTCACCTGGCCAAGCTGACACCTGAACCTAAGTCTCACACGTGGTAATAATAGCACCTTCTCTTTGCAAACCATTTTTAATGTTTGATAGTTTTTCACATGCAACACTTAACTTCGTGTTCCTTGACTTTGAGAAACAAATAATTCATGAAGTGTACATAGAGGTAAAATTAATGGATTTGTTCCTTATTCATTTTGAATGTGGAATCCAGATCAGAGTTTGTTTTAATGTGGGGACCCTAATTGGAAGGACATGCCCCATCGTTGTCTGGGCCAGCTAGCAAGATGCTTTCTGAAGGTCACGGGGACAGAGGCTTTACTGCTTGGCCTTTGGGCAGGGGTGTGCTGGTTTGAAAGGATTTATGTACCCTAGAAAAGCCATGTTTTAATCCCAATCAATCTGGTGGGAGCAACCGTTTCTTCTAATCCCCATTCATTACTATAGGTTGGAAACTTGATTAGGTTATCCCCCACAGAGATGTGACTCAATCAAGTGTGGGTATTAAACTTGATTAGATGGAGACGTGTCTCCACCCATTCTACGTGGGTCTTGATTAGTTTACTGGAATCCTATAAAAGAAGAAGTATTTTGGAGAAAGCTTCAGAACACTACAGAACCACGAAGCAGAGAGCCTACCAGCCAGTGACTTTTGGAGATGAAGAAGGAAAATGCCTACTGGGGAGCTTCATGAAGCAAGAGGCCTAGAGAGAAAGCCAGGAGATGCCACCATGTTTGCCATATGCCCTTCCAGCTGAGAGAGAGACCCTGAACTTCATCGGCCTTCTTGAACCAAGGTATCTTTCCCTGGATGCCTTAGATCAGACATTTCTATAAACTTGTTGTAATTGGGACATTTTGTGGGCCTTAGAACTGTAAACTAGCAGCTTACTAAATTCCTCTTTTTAAACGCCATCCCGTTTCTGGTATATTGCATTGTGGCAGCTAGCAAACTAGAACAAGAGGTTAGGATGAAGCACTAGAAATCGAATTCAAAAGGGCAAATAGTTAAGTCAAGGAAACTAGAGACTGTAAACTGCAGAGAGCTTTCCTGGCTGGACTACCTACCCCAAGGGTGGGGATGGGTGCA
>PVIY010062748.1:0-10746 GCA_004026745.1 Myrmecophaga tridactyla | reverse complement strand
TGGGTGCACACACACAAGAGGCACAAGGAGAACCAGGCTTGAGCTGCTTCCACCTCAGACTTGTTTTCATGTAGCCGTCTCCAGTGAACCTGATGGTGATTTTTTTATTTCATTTTTATTCTTCACTTCTCTCATTATAGAAAGTTTCAAAGTTCAGAAAAATCTAAAGAAGCAGGGAAAAACTCACCCATAATTCCGTTATCCAGAAGCAACTCCTGTTAAAACCATGTTAATTTTTTAATTGTACACTGTTCTGAATGACCATCAGGAGGTTTGAGGTCATATAAAATGGGCTCGTATAGGGGCCCCATGGAGGCTTATAGAGGAACTGCTGGGGCATTTGTCAAAGGAGAGTGAGAGTGTTGGGCTGGGGTGGGGCCTGTGTGCTCTGTAAAGCTTCCCAAATTCCGCTGAGCCAGAGTGTGGCTAGAGGCTGGTCCTCGGTGTGTTCCGGAGACTTCCTGGGTGTGTTCACGGAGCGCAGACATGAAGGTTTAAAGCAGTGGCTCTCAGTGCCTGATCCCTGCACCCCCCATCCACGTTGCTGAGTGCGGGGCCTACTCCGAGAAGGCTGTGGCTCAGTCTCCTCTCCCCCAGCCCACTGAGACCAAGCGTGTCCAATCACCCAGAAAGTCGGTGCTCCCAGGGGCATGGGGGAAAGGGCTATAAAATACCTGGGACCTTGGATGGTTCTGCCTGCTTGCTGGGCGGGCATTCGAGGTAAATTGAGGAGACTGGACTGAACGACCATCCAGATTCCTTTCCTTAATTTTGGGTTTAAAGACAACGTTTATTTTACTGGTTCCTTCTTTAAGAGCATTAATTCATTCTTCATTTTAGTTCCTTGCCTTTGGTCATGCAGTAATTTCTGCATCCTCATTACCCACTTGGGAAAGCCTGTGTTCTCCGTGAGGAAGCAGTTAGAGGAGTGCTGGAACGGCGCTGGCCAGCAGTGGGCGGTCTGGTGGCCATGGCCTCTGACCTCACAAAAGGCTGGCTGGAGAGAGTCTGCTTCAGCAAAGGAGGCTGGAGCTGGGCCAGGCAGGGCACCTGGCAGGGTGGGGGAGCTCAGAGTCCACCTGAGCACCCGTGGGCCCGAGTTGGGCAGTGGGCCAGGCCAGGGGGGCGATGGTGAAGAGCTGGGCCCACTGAGGGTGTCTGGGTTCCCCGCGCAGCCTCTTTTTCTGAAGTTTCCCAGCCACGATGTCTGACAGTAAAGCAGTGTCCGGCCCTTACGGAAGAGTTGTGAGCATCAAAGCACACTGTTAGAGGAGGACATTTCAAGGTCAAGTGCCTTACTTGCATAGTGGTGGTTCATTTATTTGCCTTGTTCTTTAAGAAGGAAATTTTAACTTAACTGAATTTTCTTATAAACAGAGGTTACTAATTTAAATAGCAAACCTAAAACGTTTGAGTTAATTTAATGGAACATTTTCCTGTATACAGCCTTCAGGACACCCCCCACCCCCCACCCCAGCTCTCTTAACTAGATTCTGGAGGACATGCACAGCTTGTGGCCAAGCGGTGGCCTGTTTGTCCCCAGTGCTGCCTGAGAGCTTCTACCCCGAGAACAGCGGGCTGGGACAGCGCAGACGTCCCAGCTCCCAGCATGAGAGTGCATAGATCTGGCTCAGGGCCATAGGGGCTGTTTTTGAATGAAACTTGCAGTTTATATATGCTTTTATTTTAGTTATTTGGGCTGCTCCTGGCTCTTTTTCCCCTTCTCTTTTTGCCAAAGTTTTAGTTCATGATTCTTCAGATCATGAAGGTAATGACTCACCAATGAGGGATTTCTGTATTTTTGTACCAGAAACTGTCAGGTTGGGTTTTATTGAGAAAATTGGTGATGCTCCATTATGGATGCCGTTGTCACCATTTCACTTCTCACTTTGGGCCACAGGTGAATTTTAGTCGTGGCCCCAGCAGGCGTCAGTCATGTGTCACCCATCACTCCCAGCGGGGGCCCCGTCCAGGTCTGATGGGTCACTTGGAGGTCATATGGGCGGTAGGTGTCCACAGGGTCAGCAGCTGGCTGGGACTGCGGCCTGTGTGTCCTAGACCCAGGTGTAGTGCTCCCTTTCAGGAGCATCCGTATGGGCAAGTCTTTGTGCTTGCTTCTAGTACAAACCTGTGAAAAAGTACAAGTAATGTCAAAGACGGTGAAATTGCACTGACTTCCTTTCCCTCTGCCCCCCTTCCCCTCCCCTACCCTTTTGCTCATCTTTTACAATTGTCACTCATGTATTTTAGTTTTCAGTCCTAGTTTTGACCATTGATATAGGTTTTTGCTTCTATTTAACCCTTTACAATTATTTTTAGAAATTGTTTATATCCAGTTGCAACATCATAGCTCAAAGCATCCTGTAGTGGTGGAAGGCCTGGGCATCAGAGCCCTGCCTGCCCACCCCCAGCCCCCACCCCTCGAGGTGGCCTCTGTTCGACCTTGCAGCCAGTCTGCCTGCTTTTTCCCCCACAGTTCTAAGTACGAATGCTTTCTTTTAACAACTCCCACCCCACCCCGCATTGATTTCCATCGCATTTAGTTCCAGCAGTGTGCGGTGGCGACGCCCCGGTGTAGGTAGGTGGTGGTCAGTGCCCAGCTAAACTGAGAACCGCGATTTCGGGGCTTTTCTCGTTCAAGCCTTTACGTCTGTCGGAGTTAAGGATTGTGTCCTTTTTTCAGTTCTTAACGTTTTCATTGATTCGGTGGTGAAATCTTAGTCACCCTAACCCTTCTCACAGCTTCTCAGCAGTGTTCTTGCGGCCCAGCTCTTAGCCACCCTGTCAGTTCTGTCTTTGCTCCCTGGGCTCTGGCCTGTCCTCTGCCCCAGGCCTGTTCTTCAGGCTGCAGCGACGCACCCTTGAACTGCACTTGGAGGTCATCCGGGGGCTCCCTTCTTCCTGCTGAGGTGGAGCCCAGGTCTTCTGTTTTCTCCGCTCTACTCCGTCTTCAGGTGGAATACATCTTTGAAAACTTCCTGAGAAAATATTCATAGGAAGTAAAAAAATTTTTGAGCTATGATAAACCTAGAAATGTCTTATTTTGGTCTGTTTACATGCAGAATTTTCAGATTGAAAATCATTTCACCCAGAGTTGGGAAGGTATTACCTCCTTGTTTTCCAGTAGCTGGTGGTGTTTTTGAGAATCCAGGGTTATTCTTTCCTATATTTCTTGTGTTTCTCCTCTTTTGGAATCTTCGCTTTCTCATCTCAATGTGAGTCTTTTTCATTTGTCCACTTATGGCTCCTGGCCCTTTGAATTGGATCTTCTTCAGTTCTGGGGAATTTTCCTGTACTAGTTTCTGTGCAACCCCCCCTCCCGGCCCCTCCCCCCACAGGTCCACACACACCCCTGCACACGCTCTCTCTCTGGAGCTCTTACTAAGAGAACATTAGATTCCTAAACTAATTCTATCAGTTTTTATCTTGTCTCCATATTTACCTTTTCTCTATTTTCTGAGATATTTTCTTTTGTTTTTCAATCCCTCTATTGACTTACAAAGCTTCAGGTATATTTTTGATTTCTAAGAGCCTGTCCTTGCCCTCTGCTTTTTTGTTTTCAAATGATACCCTATTTTTATTTCATGGGTGATAGGAGCCCTTCTGCTGTTTTAAAATCCCCTCCCTTGTCCTGTTCTTATACTTTTCTGGAGTTCAGTGGGACAGATTGGCTTGTCACCTCCCTTCCCTTGGCCAGCGACCCCTCCTGCCCACCCACCCCCAGCTCTGTGACCCCTCCTGCCCACCCCCCCAGCCTAGTGAACCCTCCCACCCCCCCTGAGCACTGCAGCTTCACTGTGTAACCGCCATCACTTTCTTGTTGGTAAGACCACTTCTGCTTTAGCCCTGCCAGGAGAGTCACTCAGGAGACATCCCACATTTATTAAAAGCACCTTACATTGAATTTGAGCAAATCAGGCAAGTGAGCTAAATTTTAGCCTGGATTCTTCAGAACTAACTTTTTAAAGTTCATTTCCATTCTTTGTCCTGTAGAACTAATTGGCACGTACATGCAGTCCTTAATACTATAAACATTTGCTTTCAGTCCATAAACAACCAAATAAATACATTTGGAAAGGTAGCTGGACGCTTCATTGTGGCCTGAGAGTTTTGACATCTTGATGCCAGTTAGTGAATGTCAACGTTTTGAAGAATATTTCCAAAAAGGTACAAATCCAAAGGAAGTACAGATAAAATAGTGTAGTAAAAATCTGTCCAAAATAAATTTTCCAGTCCTTTAAGCCATGTTTATGAGCATATTGCATGAAATTGGCCTGTGGATTCCTATATAGTTTCTAAGATGAATTGTGGATGGCAGGCAGCAGGGCCCCAGGGAGTGGAGGCCAGGACTGTGGAGCCTCCAGGCTTTGCCCCCATCTCAGTGATAGTGATGTATCTACAAGGTGTGACACGGCCTTTCCTTTTACAACAGAGTTGGCAGAATGTAATTTGTCCTTTTCTCAGTGACACGAGGGAGGTCCATATCTCTGGGGTCCTGAGGTGTCTCACTAGACTCTGGCCTTGGCCTCTTCTGCTTTTAATCCCTTTTTGTCTGGTTTATAGTTTTCTGTTTCTTTCGTTTCTGATCACCTGGCATATCCTACTGTGGTTCGCTTCCCTTGCTGGCCTTCGTCCTGTTGTCGTTATTGCCTGACATCTCTTCCAGGCTGGGGATTGGGTGCTATCACGTGTCTCCTAAAGGGACATGGGCGAGAATGGACCATGAGTGGAAGGGCTGTGGCACCCCCTGTGTGCAGAGTGGAGTGCTGGGGGGCCTGGCCTCTGCCTGGGAGGCTTCAAGACCTCCCTCTTGTCTTGTCCATCTGTCCACCCCATTCCATCCACCTTGCCATATTGGAAGCCTCTACTGCTGAGACCTGCTGTAAGAACTTACAATGCCGAGGGAGCTGTGTCCTTAAAAGATTAGTCTACAAGCATCCACTTTATGTGCCCTTACAGTAAATAAGTCATTTACCCAAAAGATCCTTGGATATTTCCAGCTGAAGTCGTACATACTTGGATATGTCATGTTGTTCTATTGCTTTCTAACATTATTTTTCAATTGTTTAAAAGCTTCAGTTACAGTTAAACCAAGATCTCAGCATCTTACATCAAGATGATGGCTCATCTAAGAATAAAAGGGGAGTTCTGCCGAAGCATGCCACAAATGTGATGAGATCTTGGCTCTTTCAGCACATAGGGGTAAGAACAAAAGTGATTTTGCAGTTAGCAGGAACCTCTCGGATGCTTTCTTTCTGGCTTATGTTTGGTGGTAAAAGTCTCCCATATGGGCTGGCAGCCCCATTAACTTACCAACATTTTGTTGAGTGTCCATAAAGGATTTTGCATGGGAAAAAGGAGGGTTCTCAGAAAATGGGGGACGCTGCTTTATGAAACTTAAAATGTGACAAGGGATACCACTGGTGAGAAGGGAATGCAGAGCTCATAGGAACTGTATGAAAGCCTGTGAGAGAGACGTGCTCCAGGGCTGCCCAGGGTGAACAGAGGCAGGCCAGTTAGAGTAGGGGGCATAAAAAGAGACATTTGAGCTAACCTTTGAGAACTGGTGATGGTTTTAGATATTAGATTTGAAGGAAGATGTAATGGGTGGAAGAGACAGATATGGACTTGAGCATATTGACAGGAGGGCCAGCAAATGTGCTGGTTTCCCTGGAAATCAAATCTGGCCAGTGGCCATGCCTGCATTTGCCTTGTCCCTATGCTGGGACCGTGAGCTGCCCATGAGTAGAAATCATGTCTCCTCTTGCCAGAGACGTCTCTGAAGCCCAGAGAGAGGGGACGGTGCCAGTGCTGCCAGCAGAGCTGCCAGGGCTGCTGGGAAGCCTTGTTTGTGACCTGGCCAACCCGGGCAGCCGTCATGCCGGGTGACCCAGGCCCTGCAGGCGGGGGAGGTGTGCACAGAGCAGGTAGAGGCTGGTGGGGAGTGTCGTGTGGTCACTCTAGCCCTCTGGCTCCAGGACTGCTTTCAGGAGTGACCCCACACCCTACCTCTGACAGATGGTGAGGGTCAGAAATGGCCAGGACGGTCATGAGCAGGAAGGCGTGGTGCAACCAAGACGTGGATGTTGATGTGACCTGCTGAGTCCTGTGGCCTCTCGCTAGGACAGCGTTCTGCCGGTGCCTCCGGCCCAGCCTTCCCTCGCCACTGAAGGCACCGGGCAGGCACAGTCTGCCTGCAGAATCTGGTTGGGGGTGCCGCGCCTGGGCCTGATCCAGAGCTATCCCTTCCTGCCCTGGCTCCCAGGCTCTCCTCTGGGGCTGCTGCAGTCGCTTACAGGCTGGTTTTTCTGACTTCCTGCTTCTCTTCCATCCGTGCTCTGCACTTCCTGCACACTGGTCCTTTCTGCCCATACTGCCCATGCAGCTCCTCTGCCTGAGCCTTCCGCTCGTCCTTCACGCTTGGCCCAGGAACCTGATTTGTGAGTGAGTGCCTGATCTCTGTCCTCTCTCCAGCTGTGAGCTCCTGGGGCCCCATCCTCCTCATCCATCTCCTGTCCCTCTGGGTGTCTCCCCCACTGTTGAGTGGGCCCCTCTAATTGGAGTCATGGTCCTTTGCTGAGGGGCAGGGATCAGAGGGAGTAGCTGTCTTGCAGGCTTTCTACTGGCAGGTGACATTGCTGAGCAACCAGGGGAGGGGAGGAGGGAACATTTTGCTGGGGCAGAGGGCGAGGGAGCCCTGAAGGCTGCTTTCCCCCATCCTCCTCTGCCCGGTGCTCGATCCCCTCCACCTTCTCTCCCTTCCCCTACTGGGGTCTTGTATTCTCTTCTGACTTCTTCCTTCTGCGTGAGAGACTCAGCAGCGCTTGTCAAGGGAGATGACAGTGTTAGCACTTCCAGAAGTGATCCTCAAGAAGTGGACAGTTCACAAGATGATGAGATAGTACAGCTATAAAATATGCTTTTATCAAATATACCAAATGTTCACATCCATGCAAGCGGTTAGTAATTGGGATGGTCTGTGGGGACCCTGAATCTTATGCATGATTGTTGTGTAAACCCACAACTTCTCTAATAAAAAAAAATGCTATAGCATATACATTACGAAAATAGAAAATCAATTTGTGGGCAGATTAGAGCGTATCATTTTATGAACTGTTGCACAACTAAATAGATAAATGAAGGCTGTAAGCACTAGGAAACTTTTAGTAAATGATAGTAGGTGAAAAAAGGCAGAGAACATGTGTGCTTTTAAATATATTATGATTATTACAACCGACAAATATGTGTGTGATATGATTAGAATACAACACAGATAAGTGCTGGAATTGGGCAAAGATACTTCCTTTTAAATTTCTGTTAATATTTTAATAATTTCTAAAATAATAAACCCTGCTCATAAGGTTCAACTGAAATGCCATTTTTTTTATAAAGTGTTTTTTTTTCTTACACTCATTTCCCTGAAAAACATCCACCCTCCTGTCAGTTTTCTGAATCCTCTAGGACAGTGCAGTTTTTTTTTCTGGTTTGTGACCTTACAATGTTGCCCTCTCCTTGTTTATGAGCTTTTTAAAGAGCAGGAACTGTATTTATTGTACCATAACCTCTATCTCGGGGTCACAAACTTAACTGTTGCGTCAGATTGAATTATTACAGTTCAATTATCTTAACTTGAAGGAAAAATATAGATTGCTGCCAATGTAAGTCTAAATCTGATGCTGTTAGATCTCAATGAGACCCGGTGGCTTTTCCTAACCATATCAAGTGTCATTTAAAGTCAGAACCAAAATAACTGCCCCCCCTTGGTGGGTGTCACCCCCTGGCTGAGCCCCAGTCATCTGGAGTAGGGTCTTATTGCCCCTAGGTTTTTAGAGTGTAAGTGTAAGTGATAAACAAAATCAGCCCAAAGAAACCATTTCTTACCATAGACTGAAATTCTTTTCCTTAGATACTTCTGTGGATTTTGATGCTTACTTCTTGTTTAGTTCTGTTTTTAAGTGAAATGTTTTAATCACATAGAAAAAGAGTCGTGTAACTGGCATGCCTGCCCCAGCCCTGGGCGCTCCCGTGGAGGGTCGGCCTGAGGGCGCCTGGTGGGCAGCAGCAGTTCGGAGTCGGTGTCCGCTGTACCCCGACCATAGTACAGAGCACGGGGCAGCCGGCCATCGGCCATTGTGGGGGTGGGGCGGGGGCTGTCTGCAAACCCTGTGCCTTGGTTTCCTCATGGCAGCGCCTGCCAGAGTAACCCGATGGTGAGGAGTCAGGGGTGACCCCGGCCCATGGCCGGGCTGGAAACGGGCTGTGTCTCGCTTGTGGGAGAGGTTCCAGGGGTCACCAGTTGGTGCACTCTAATTGGGTAGAGTTTACTGGTAATAAGTTATGCCTTGGTAAGGTCAGTACGGAAACAGAGATGGTCTCAAGTGCTTATAGCAAAGCCTGGCACAGAGGGCGCTCAGGGCTCTCTGAGGCCGGCTGTGGCCCTTGGCCTGGCTCCCGCGGCCCCTGTGTGTTCTGAACCTCTGGACTAAGCACGTCTTGCCTCAGTGGTAGCCAGTCAGGACAGCACTAGCCTGGGCAGTTTTAGGCATTTCCAAAAAGAAGTATGGGGGTCTGTTTATAAGACTAAAGTTGGGTTTGGGTTATAAACCCAATGTGTATCGGTTTTTTACTGTTGATTATTTGTATGTTTCTGTTTTGCCTGCATAATTTTGATATCCTTTATAAAAGCTGAATTTCATGACAAACCCTCTTTTTATTTTTAGCATCCCTACCCAACAGAGGATGAGAAAAAACAGATTGCTGCTCAAACAAATCTGACCCTCCTCCAAGTTAACAACTGGTAAGATGCGTCGCTCTCTGAAGTCGTGCCTGCTGCCGTCAGGGAGTACTGGGAAATACTACTGCGAAGGACTAATGAAATTTGGTTGAAAATAAATGAGTTATTTTTAACTAGCAATCTCTGTTGACAGAGTGCTAGAATTAGTGGCCAGATACTTAAGAATTCCGTGCACTTTCCACTTCAGTTTTTAATGATCAGTCCCTCACTGTGGGCTTCTCACCGCATCCTGGTGGTCTCATGCATCCATGCCCCCTGCCCCCAGGGCCTTCACTCAACAGTGGTGAGCTTGGGGGTGGGGCGCTGTTGAGAGCCACTCTCCTGGCATTGGGGGCTCCTCTGCTGCTCGCCTCCCGTGCGAGGCCGATGCTGGTGGGGGAGGCAGGTCCTCCGCTGTGGCGTGTGTTCCCTGCTCCGCAGCAGGGGTCGGGCGGCCTGGCAGAGAAGCGCCCAGAGGCCTTGCACGCGTGCACACCGGCATCCTGGGTTGACGCTGGGGCCCCTGATGTTGGGGACACTCGGGGCATGACCTCTTGGCTGTTATGCCATAAGTGAGCACTCTCATCTGTTGCTAAACGCAGTTGAGGGTTAGAGGTGGATTTGCATTTTGTTCTGTAATCATTTGTCTTGTTTGTATTTACTCATTGTTTAGACGTAGAAAGCACTCTCAGCTCAAAAAAAGTTGATAATTGTGACAGACAAGAAAGGCATGTGTCCTACTCCCACTTCTAAGCATTCTCTAAACTTGATGGTTGGTAAATTCTAGTATGTGACGAAACCTTTCTATTGATGCAGTTGTGCATGGAGGAGGTGTGCTTTGAAGTTTTATGGACTGCGTCTGTTTTCTTGCACTGGAGCCATTGTTTTTTATTTTGAATAGTCTTCATTTAAAGGTTTTAGTGTATTGTAGCTATGTGCTTGTAACTGAGCGTGTTTGGGGATGGTTTTGGGTGATCTGGGTGCCACCTCCCACTTTGGCTCAGCCCTCGTGGAGGTGGGCTGGCTGGGTTTGACTCAGACTCTCTGAGGCTTCCTTATCGCTTAGCACTCTCGTGGCTTTTCTTCGTTTACGACGCCATTGTCTCCCCTCACTCGCTGATCTGGTGTGTTAACAGAACTGTCTTAACTGGAAGATTTCACATCATCTGTTAAGTGTTATAATTAATTACTTCTCTAAGTTTTAAAATCCTAAATTCTTTAAATTAATACTTGCAGCTACCTTTATTTTTAGTGGCCGTCTTTCCTTTTATATTCACAACAGTTCCATCTTGGAATAAGATTGGACTCACTGTCGTTACGCTTCTGCCTAGTAGCAGCTTTGAATGACACGGTAGAGAAACAGATTGGAAAACAGCAGTGGGCTGTCCTTCCAAGGAATCGATGGTGGGATATGGAGCTATTGTGATTTCTTTTAGTCTCGGAGTCCTGATTTCCAGATCATGCTTGTGCTACAGGGACCAGAAATTTATTCTACTGAAGCCTGGCGAGATGATCTAACTCATTTATGTTGTTTGAATGTGTCCTAATAAATAAAATTTTGGAGGTTTTTGGATTTTCTAATTTTAAGGTTGAACAACTATAGAGTCAGTTGGTTCTAATTCTTTTGTTTCGCAGGTGAAGGCGTTAATGGTGAAAAAAATTGTTAGTGATGAAACCAGGAGGAGAATCTGACTCTAAAATCACCGCTTGTATTTCCCTTTTACCGTGAATCTAGCTACCTGGTTATCCCGAGGGCCGGCGTTCAGAGGGTTAGCATGCAGTTAGCTGGCATGTCACTCACACTGCTGAGAAAAGATAACGGTAATTGCCCCCAAGGCTTAGGTGGGGCAACTCTTTCTGCTCTGCATCCTGGGGGATAAGTGTGAAGCTGTCCTGGCTCCCAGGGCAGTGCCTTTCCGTCCACTGGCATGGTGAAGGTGGGCATGCTCCCACCTGCTCCCATGCCTCCAAGG
>PVIY010062747.1:0-10752 GCA_004026745.1 Myrmecophaga tridactyla | reverse complement strand
TCTCAAAAGGCACTCTTTCCAAAAAATGTCTCCTCTTTTATAGGATACCAGTAAGCTAATCAAGACCCACATAGAATGGGTGGAGACACATCTCCATCTAATCAAATTTAATACCCACAATTGATTGAGTCACATCTCCGAGGAGATAACCTAATCAAGTTTCTGACCTATAGTACTGAATAAGCATTAGAAGAAACCATTGCTCACACAAGGCTGATTAGTATTAAAACAGGGCTTTTCTAGGGTACATAAATCCTTTCTAACCAGCACAACCCTCATCACATTTTCTTTTCTAATCTCTCTCTACACCCACAGCCCCACACTCCTTGTTCTTATACTCACACATGCATTCTTCATAAACATATGTCCTGCACACTCACACACACACCCTATCCCCACACTCTTTATTCATTCGCACACATTCTTCCTCTTCCCCACATCCACATAGGCCCATAGAGATGCACCCAGCCCCACTCTTAGCTATTCACACAGACTGATGGTTGCACAGCTTACTGGAGAGCAGCTCAGAGAATGTTTGGGGTGGGAAGTGGAGCTAAGAAGCCCTCAGGATGAGCAAAATAATAAAGGAGAGAGGAGAAAAATGGGCAAAACCATGAGTTAGATGCTTCATTTTTTTATGTCACCTAATTCTCCCTGTGAAGATGTCGCTTAGAGGTCCTCAAGTCCTCCAGCCTTTAATATCCAAAAGTGAGCTTGGAGCCCATCCAGGGTTGCCCTCAATACTTCTGCAGATTTTGTTTGCTTTGGTCGTGGTGGTGAGTGAGTTTGTTTCTCCAGCTTGGTCACTTCAAGCTTTAATCTGTTTCTCTGGCATTACCTATTTGATATTTTTTATTCCTGGCTATGTCTTTTTTTCTTTTAAAATCTGGACCCCAATAACTTCCCTTCATTCCCAGGGCTGCTGTCTTCTTTCCATGCTGCTCCAGCCCATGGCACCTGCCTGTAAACCCGCAGGATACCACTAACCCGAAGTCTACTGAGAGTGGCAGGAATTTACTAGTAGTGATGGGTACAGAGAGGGGAGATAGCACAGACATGAAATACCTTCAAATTTTGCCATTTATTTGGTTGGGAATTTCTCCTATGGGCCACATGTTTCCTTAGCCCCTGTCCAGGGCTGTGGCTGGCCTAGGCATCTTTGGCTTGGCAAAAAGTCACCCCTGCATCTGGAGCTTGTGATTGGTTGGCTTGAGCAGCACTCCATCCCCCATGCCCACTCCCATCCTGCCTTGCTGGCTGTATCGTGCAAGGTCCACATGCTTAACTCTCTGTGTCTCCCACCTCCCACATGTCCTTGGGGCACCCTTCACAGAGCCTCCCTCCATCCTTCTCTCCTCCCTTCCTTCCTGATCTAGGGTTACCCACAGGACCCCAACCCTTCTCACACGTTGTTGTGCATAAAAGTACAGTTCTTCTAACCAACTGTCCACTCAAGCTCTGCCTAAGGAGAGTTGGCTTTATGAACCCCAAGTGATTCATCAAGGCCAGGTTACAGTGTTTTTCTAAACACCTCAGAGAGTCATCCTGCTAGCCACAAAAAAGTAGGAGTGTTTGCCATTAAGGTTTTATATGAAATAGCAATGAATTTTTTTGTTTGTTTGTTTTGTTCCGGATACATATGAATACTCCATTTTTGAAAACAAGAAGACAGAGTCTCCATGAACCTAAAAAACTCTCCCATTTAATTATGATACAATTACTAAGAAAATGTAGAACTGGAATTAAAACTCAGGCCTGCTGGCTCCAAATCTCATTATTCTCCATAGATGCTGCATGGTCTCTAAGACACAATCAACTTCTGTGCACCCTCAGGATGGTGCTTCCCTGGTTTCTTGAGGAAAGAATGGTCCTGGTGCAACAGTGTCTTTTGCAGTGAGCACTTTGGGACATGGGGGATGAGCTTCAAGGAGAAATGATGGGAGCAAACCTCAACGCTGTACAAAATATCAGCTACCTCTGGCACTGCTTATCACCTTGCTTCCCTTCCATAGGTTTGCAGTACAGAAGGAAAGGAAGACGAAACTCCAAGGGAACTTCCAAATCAGCAATATGCCTTAAATGTTAGTGGCTGAGTGGTATTCATGATTAAACATTGTCTCACAAGAATATGCTCATTTTAGTAACTAACTACAAAGAACTGTGCCAAAGGAAAGTTGAGCCCAAAACACGTTTGCAAAATGAACCTGAGAAAGAAAAAGCAAACAATCTTCCCAGTATTTTCAAGACTGATATTTGGCACTAGTAGTAAAAGAGAAAAGGAAAAAAAAATGACTGAAATGGTTCAGACACATGATGAAAGATTTTGAGCCAGGATGAAATTCCAGCTGTTTTTATTAAAAGATTTTGTAGCATTCCCCAGAGATGCTTTAGAGACTATTTTAATTTTGGTTCTCCTCAAATGGCCTCTCATCATTCACTGATTAGTAGATTATTTCTTGAGTGTAAATGATTTCTTCTAATTGATTCTATACATAGAGGGTGCCACTTTTACAAGGATAGGTGAGGACTTTATAGTTCCTTTTGAAAGCAAAGGACAGAGCAAAGCACTGGAGGAGTCAGTGCTTAATAAACGCTCTCTGATGAAAATGGTTATAATAAGATTGGGACATTTTTACGATCCCAATATAATAAGTGAATTTTTTGTTTGTTTTACCTAAAACTTTTTAAATTTATTTTTAACTTCCTAAAATTTAGCCTGTAGTTATATGCTAGGATCCTTTTAATGCCCTTACCTCTTTTGTAATATTATAAACTTTCTGTACATGCAAAGAGTTTTCCATTGGGTGATGAGTGCATAGCTGTAATTATCCATAATGGGAAGGAAAAAAGGCTTGGATGATGGCGTTAGACAGCCATAGGTTTGCACAACCATTTACTTGCCTTGTACTTAACTCACCTGAATCTTTGCTTTCTGAATTATAAGACAAGGATAGTATAAATATTATCTAATAGGATTATTTTGAGGATTAAAATAGAGATCTTAGAAAAGGACCTTGAGTACTGCCTGGCCTGAAGCGAGCATTGAAATGTCATTCTTCATTTTTCTACATTAGCATGCTCGAAACTGTCATTGCCAATTTGTTCTTCGACACAACATTTTGATAACATCAGATGCAACTTGATGAGCTTTTAACTAAATTTATCTGCTCCTTTATTTATTAAATAAATGTGTTTTGGTTCCAGACATGGTAAATGGGGTGAGCTAGCATAGAAAAAGAGATGTGCTGCTTTAATATCTTTAATCCTGGGACTTAAGTGACTTTGAGTTTAAGTCAAAGGATCCCAGAGCTTTTGGAAAATAAAGAACTAAATGGAGGAAATAAAAAGCTAACATTAGGATTCTTTCTCTTGTCAGTTGACTGGTATATTTTATTTCTACTCTCGATGAACATATATTTGCGTATGAGGTGAGATGCTTATTCCAATAGGAAAGGTTTGCTGGCTTTATAAGAGGCAGATTGACCATGCCATCCCAGTTTTTATCTCATTTAGATTTGATTTATGTCTATTGACTTGATGTAATTATTAATAAAACCTTTTACTTTTAAAAGTATTCCATGAGCTGATAAACGTGTTTGGATGATAAATTACATGATCATCCAACTAACAGGCATCTACTCTCAGGAACAGTGGTCTGTGACTCATTTTAAAGGATACTGGGAAGTATTTGCCTTGACCATTTCCTTTCCATGGCCTGAGGCTCCAATGGGAAGGCCTTTGGACTGTTAGAAGCCAGGCTAGCCAAGGGGTTCTGATGATGAATGGAAAGCCATGGGGCAGCCAAGGCCGGAAGGTCAGATAATGGATGTTCAATTTTATAGGATGCACCAATGCTAACACTTCCATTTCTAACTGGTTAAAGATCAGCTTTGTGAAAAATGACTTTCCATTTCCTACCATAATGAAAATAAAATAGCGCAAAGACAGATGAGCTAGTGCTTTGAGTAATCTTTGATGAAGCTGGTTTAAGAAATAGAACAATTCATCTCGCCCATCCGGCTGGCTCTTATATAAAATAGCTGTGCAATCATCTTAAACCAGAAGGGACCGGAGGCACTGAGGAACAGAACCTTCCGATTCTTAAATTTCTGTCATCCACAGATGCTCATCAATAAGAAAGAAGCAGATGTTCCAACAAGACCTTTCTCATCACAACTGAGCGTTCAGGCAAGTTATGCATTCAAGGTATAACTTGAAAAAAAAATCTTTCTATGACTTTGTAAGTGCTTTTGTGATGGACTTGACTCAGTAAAATGTCTTGATCAATAAAGCTGGGAGGACGTTGTTACCCTGAGTAAGTTAACCAAGGAGCTCGGTCTAAAGTGATTTGTCTCTTTACCGTGTAGCTCCTTGATGATCACAAGACCTGGTGTCTATCCTGCCCTGTGTCAAATTGGCCATGTTCACAGCTCAATCAGTTACTTAAAACAGTCTCAACAGCATTAGACTTTTTGAGAAGTGAGTATTGTCTATTAGAGAAAACTCTGGATAAGTAAATAGTCTGACAATCTTATTTTTCTTGTTCTCTTTTTGACCCTTGCTTCTTTCTGCTTTACTTTTATCACCTGTAAAGCAGGCCTGACTTAGGGTCTACCTACCTGTCTCACAGTAGCCCTGCGATCCCAAACCAGCAGTTTCTTCTCTGCACCCTTTACCTCCCCATGTACCTGACTGCACTCCTGGAATCTCCTCCCCATCATCCTTTATACAAAAACAGGCAATATTTTGAGATGGACACAAATGCCAGCTGTGCCATAGAGCAATTCTTTTTCTTCTCACCATGTTCTTTGAAAGAAATCATGCCTGTCTCCTCTGAGCTTATTAGTGAGTTATCTATTCTTTCATGGTAACATTATCACTTTTGTACATTCTATTATCATTCTCAAGAGCACACTGGATGTTCTTGTGGGCTGGCCCTGTATCAACTTGATCTGTCTCTGGCAAGGGAAATTTGGAAGTTTTCCTTGCTGTCAAGTCCATTTTCTTCAATGCCCCTCCCAAACCCCTAGTCAGAATAGTTGGTTTCTAATTCCTTAATTTTTCTCTTGGTCCCTTTGCAACCTCAGTGCTACTTACTGGTGGCTTATTCAGTCCCTCCTAATGATCCACGACTAGTGTGATTGTCTTCTGAAAGATTTTCCCAGGTCTCCTCCTAATGATCATCAACAATGCATTCACAGTGATCATCCTTCAATGTAAGTCTGATCAGTTTACCCCATTTTTCACATCTTCCAAGGGCGCTCAATTGCTTGAGTCAGGACTGTTTTCGTGGAGGCATGACCTGTGCATTGTACAAGGTCCCTGTACTTCCAGGGGCTCCATGCTTGCTTTAACTGCTCTGCAGTTGTTGTCTTAAAATTCTTCATAATTTTATAACAAGTGACCCACATTTTCATTTTGCACTGGACCCTCCAAATTGGGTAGCTGGCACTGCCTTTGGTGCAGAATCCTCGTCCTGGAAAGTGCCTTCAGGGCCCACCTGCTGCCTCGGGGCTGTGCCCCCTCACATGTTCACACTAGTCACAGTTTTCCCACACCTTCGTGCTTTCCTGCTTCTTCATATACTGCTCATCCAGCTAGAAAACCTTACTCTCTCATCTTCCCTGGTGATCATGCCATTTGGTAATCCTGGTGCCATTTATTCACCAACGATTCATCCCAAGCCTGATAGGTGCCAGACATGGCAGGTGTGTCCTGGAAAGGAAGAGATGAGAGCAGGTGCTCGGCCTTGTGAAAAAGCCCAACTAGACACAGATAATTACAATGCAATGTGGAAAGTACTAAAAGTGAAATGAATACCTGATAAGTCAGTTAGACAAATGTACATACATCTAGAGAATCTATTTGTTTGAGTTTATCAAAATAGAATCGTGTAGTGGTGCAAGGGTGGCTCAGTGGTAATATTCTCTCCTGCCATGTGGGAGACCCAGGTTCAATTCCCAGCCCATGCACTTCCCGCAAACAAACAAAAACTTCAACAAATGGTGCAGCAATAAGGGGATACTCACATGGAAAAAAAATGAAATGTGACCCCCACCATTTAGCATACCAAAAAATAAATAGACTTGTGTTTAACATATTACTGTGAACTGGTACTTATCATTTGTATTTTTCTTTGTACTTATTTAGGGGGCTTTCTTTTATTGTTTGTCTTTATAGAAATGGGATATTATACATTCCTCTCTGCTTCTTACTTTTCTTGTTCAACAATCCTTTCTGTAAATCTCTCCTACGTCAACTATTAAAACAAAGTTTGGAATTATTTCAAGAATCCCTTTTTAGTCTTTTCTTTGTTCCCATCATTAGAATAGCCAGCTTAAAGTTCATTTTCATCACTCTACTTTAGGAAGGAGCATTGCAAAGTAGCTGTTTTCCAACTTGAGCCATTTGCTTATTAAAATTAAATACTGAGGCCCACCCTTGTATTTATTCTTTCAATTAGGCAAACTAGCATACTATTTGGAAATTTTGTTGTAAATGCTGGCTTTCCCTTACAATTTTGTTCTTGAAACATCTGTTTTGGGAGAGAACATGTAAGCCATAAAGTAATTCCATAAATAATGTTCAGTTGAACACTCTGCCAGCTCTGTCTAATTTTAGAACCACGTCACAAACATTTAATTAATTTCACTTGCATCTGGCTTCCAGTCTTCTGTCCTTATTTTCCCCTGCCCAGGGAGAATCAGATCTTTTCTTATGTTCTCCTTCCCCTCTCATTTAGATACAAGTCACTGTTATAGGCTCCATGAGTCTTTTTTTTTTTTTTTTTTTTAATTTGCATATGGGCAGGAGGCACCAGGGATTGAACTCCAGACCTCCAGCACGGCAGGTCGGAGCTCTGCCCGCTGAGCCACGGCAGCTGCCCTCCATGAGTCTTTTTATGCATACACCAAGCTCTGCCTTAGAAAGTGTTACCTGTCCTTTCCTTTCTTCCCCAGCCAGGATGGCAGTAGGAAAATTGAGCCTGACTTTTTCCACTAGGTGTGCAAGGTATGGCGGTTTTTACATTTAATTTAAATTTTAGGAATTTAAAGTTCTTATTTTTTCCAGTCTGAATGATCTTGCATAAAACCGAATTTTGAGATGTTGGGGATACACTAAGTAGCAGGATTAATCAGAGAGCAGATGAACAATCTCTTTGGGTTTGAAAATGTGAAGCAGAGACAGGGAAGCCCAGAGACATTCTGGAATCTGATTCCCCTACTGGTTCTGAACTTATTCTTTCTCTCTAGTTTTTGTTTTTAATGCTCTTTTCCTGGTCCTACTGGCACCATGCCACTGACGTGCATCTCCTAGTGGGAAGCCATTCTTTTACAGGTTCCTTGGGCAGCCACTTAAACTTCACTCTTCATGGTTGTCCCACCCACTCCAGGAGAGGTAGAGGGAGCCGCTGCTTTCGCACCAGGTACCCTCCCTTTGTAGTCTTACCACTGACCATTACCAAAGATTTATTTGGGACAATATATCCTGAAAGTCTGTCTCCCCACTGACCGTATGGCTTCTTGAAGGCAGAGTCTAGTGTAGAGACCAGAACATATAAGGACTCAGTAAATCAGTGCTGCCCGGTGGAAGCCTCTGCCATGATGGAAATGTTCTCTATCTGGGCTGTCCCTTATGGCAGCCATGGGCCACAAGTGGCTACTGAATCTCAGTGTGACAGACTGAGAAACAGAGGGTTAAATTTTATTTCATTTTAATCCATTTACATTTGACTTGAGAGAGCCCATGTGACTAGTGGCTTCTGTACTAGACAACAGACTCTGACACTGGGGGTCACAACCCAGTCAACTCGGTCCTCCATCGAGAGAGGATCTTTGAACTGCAAGCCTCAAAGGGCCACATCTGAAGGGCCAGGTGTAAAAAGTTCCCACTTTCAGAAGTGCTGTCGATAGCACAGCCTTGGCATGTTATTCTGAGCATAAGATTCCGCAAAAACACCTGTGGACACAGAAGGGGAAAGTTGAACACTGAAATATGCCTCCTTGGCAAATAAGATGTCAGAGCCTAGGCTATCTCTAGAGAGAAAAGCCTTTTCCACCTTAACAATTCCAATGACACAAATATTTCAACAGTCTTTTCAAATGTCCACTTAGGTGGACATCTGCTGCAGGTTCGATCTGGGGGCTTGAAGTAATTGTAATAGTACAGCAGGTGTTGTCTCCAGGAAAGCTACCTTTTTCATGGCTGGTCTTTATGCAAGGGTTGTTTACCTTATTTGGTCAGAAGAAACATAAAAATCCAGGTGACAATGCATACTGTTTTTGCTTTTAATAATATTGTGGAATAAAGTGCATGTAGTTTTATTCCTCTGAATTTTGGTAACTTTTCAAATTGTTCTAGTTTGCAATGAGACCCTGAAATGAAGCCATATGTATATGGGAATTTGGTGCACAAGAAGAATAGAATTTTGCATCAGAAGAAAAAATAAGGGATTAAAAGAAAAAGTCTTAGACCAATAGGTTACCTATTTGAGAAAATAGATTCCTACCTCGCTTCACACACAAAAATAATTTAGACAGATTTTAATACAATCTTAAAAATTAAGCAACCAAGCAACAATAGCAATTCTAGAATAAAATTTTTGCTTTAAATGATTTTAAACAGGAAACGCTTTCCTTAACAAAAATTATAAAAATCAGATTGCAAAAAATAAAAGATGAAAAGAGTTTACCATGCAAAAATTCAGAACTTTTGTATGATGAAAAACACCAGAAATAAAAGTTGAACTGGGATAGTTTCATCACCATCAAAAACACAGACAGAAGATGAATGTTCAGAATAAAGAATTCTTTATTAATAAGAAAAAAATTAATAAGATCAATAAGAAAAAGACAAAACTGAATATAAAAATGGGCAAACACTATAAGGAGGCAATTCACAGAAGGCAAAATACAAATGAGTAAGAAATACCTGAAAAAATGTTTAACCCCTCTAATAATTGAAGAAATACAATTTAAAATAATACTGAAATGTTATTTTTTACCTACTATTTTGGCAAAATATTTTTAAAACAATTATCCAGTGCTGATTAGGATGTGGGAAACAGATGCTTTCACAGTGCTATTTGTGGGAATTTGAATTGGTGCACCCTATTTAGGCAGAAAATGAACTATTATGATTTTATGGTTGGTCATTGATGTGAAATATTTGAACCAAGACAAATGCTTTTATTGGGATAGGATAATAGAAATGGCAGGAGGAAGGTCTCTACCAAATACTGCAGCTCCCCGGACAATCCTTGCTATCTTGTGCTTTCTCATCTTAATCCCTTGGACACTCTCAATGAAGCGGGTTTCACTGTAATACTAAGTTGATAGGCATTGTGGTAAATAATATCAAGGTCCTGGATTTTGTACTCAAGGAAACCCTGGCTTTTAGGTTTAGCACTACCACTTTCAAATCCTGTGTAAGGACAAGGGTCAGTTTCATTAGCATAAAACATGGGGAAGAATACTTGGCTTGCAGAACCATGAGAAAAGGAGACAAGGAGTTCTGAGTCCATTCCACACTGCTGGAGGATCACAGGAGCCCAGTTAGTGGCCTGGTCTATGACGAGAAGGAAATCCCATTTCCCAAGGACCCTCAGCATATGGAATAAATAATGGATACTTCACATGTCCTTCTTCAAGAAGAGAGAATTATCTTAGCAGTTTGTTGGAAATTTCTAAAAAAAAAAAAAAAAAAAAAAAGAACCTGTCTAGTTACTTAATATAAGGATAATATTTTAAAATATAATCAGATTAATTTTTCACTTCTGGATTTAAAGTCTCTAAATTGGTTCAAACCTGTGTTCCAGAGAATAGTCTTTACAGCTGAGTGCCACGCTGGGTTTTAACCAGTGGGGTGATCTGATTGAGCTACTCCCAAAACTCACAATATATTTTCTGTACCACGAGTCCAAAGTCAGAGGAAGGAACTGAAAAAATCTTTGACACTACATTTTAAACTTGAATTTGACTTGATACTTACTTAACGAAAATAAATTGTTTTATCTGTAAAGGGGCTGAATAACCTTTAACGGTCCAGTGAGGAACACTGTATTTTGGTTTTGTCTTTGTCTTTCATTAAAGTAGGTGTCCAGGGCTAATTGGATTCTATTTTAGAAAAGTGAAGTAATATTTCAGCACGTCCAGTGTCTACCATCCTCGGGGTGACAAGGGCAGGGAGACCATCTATGTGGTGGTCACTTAAGTTGTTCCTATCCCAGACCTCTTCACTTGTTCTGTTCAGGGTCTCTCCAGCAGGGAGGCCATGGGCACCACATAGACGGGGCGTACATTGAACACTGAGGCCATGAAACCAGGTGAGAAGAGCAGGTCTGCTCCTGGATATATGGAAGCTTGGTTTAAGAATATTTTGCAAAAACTCAGATCCTTTTCCCATGACTTTATCCTTCATCTGGCATAATTTCTAGACTCCTCTTCTGCTCCTCAGTGCTTTTTCTTCCATTGCCATGTGGCTCCTTTCTCTCATGATATGACTATCATAAAGTGTAATGATGCTGTTTTAGTTTGTTAAAGGTGCCAGAATGCACTTTGACAGTAGCCGAAAGGCTTTTAAAAACAGAATTTATTAAGTTGTAAGTTTACAGGTCTAAGGCTGTGAAAATGTCCAAATTAAGGCAACAAGAAGAGGGTACCTTCACTCAAGAAAGGCTGATGACATCTGAAACACCAGGAAAGGAACATGGCTGGTGTCTGCTGAGATCTCTGGTTTCTGGACACCTCTCTC
>PVIY010062746.1:0-10747 GCA_004026745.1 Myrmecophaga tridactyla | reverse complement strand
GGTGGGAAAAGACACGTTTAGCAATAAAAAGAGTTAAAGCTCAGTTTTAAATACCCTATTAGAGAATATCAAATAGTTATAAAACAAAAAATATATAAAGTAGAAGGTAACAATTGAGCTTGCAGGTTGGACTATGTGATCATTCCAACTTAAAAAAAAAATCTAGGAAAAATATTTCCCATTTCAAACTATTTTTAAACTCCAAGATTGGAAGAGTAACAGCAGCCACAACAAATCAAAACTGAAATCAAGGCAAAGACAAAACACAAATTGTAATATTTTTAAAAATTCTAGTCCTAATCTATTTTTTTCAGTTTTGTTTTTGTTTTTTTGATGGAGGGTGCATGGTCCGGGAAGTGAAACCTGTTCTCCCACATGGAAAGCAAGTATTCCACCACTGAATCACACCTAATTTACTTTTAAATAAATCTCAAAGACCACCCAAAAATATGTGCACAATATGTGTAGTATATCATTAAAATAATGCTAGTAGGCTGAAGAACTAGAAGGTACCTAGCATAATTCTCAGGCTTAAAAATAATTTGTGAGAAGTAGTTGACAGATTTATTCACTCTTTGCCCAGTTTATATTGGTGATTATAGAATAGAATAAAGGTCCTTTAATCTGGTCTAACCCACTAGTGGAAAGAACACATTTGTAAAGAAATAATCCTCTTTTTTATTACTTTCCAAAATTCACTTCTTTTGTGGGTGGAGTAATTGTGTAAATTTGTTTTTAATGCGACATTTAACACACAAGCCCCAATTTGGAATATTTTAAACTTCAGTCTTCTGCTTTAAACTGTATTTTTTACTAGGTAATACACAAATAGCTCCATTTTCAGCAGAAAGGAAAATCTAACATATTGACATTAATTTTTTTAACTTTTGTATTGTATACTATATCATATAAAAAACAAAGAAATAAAAAAGCAATAGTTTTCAAAGCACTCTTCAACAAGTGGCTACAGGACAGATCCCAGCGTTTGTCATGGGCTACCATATGATCTTCTCATATTTTTCCTTCTAGCTACTACAGAATATAGGTGGGCTAGAGGGCTTAAATATTTTGTCATCATTGCAATTTTCATTTTTCCTCCTTTTTTTGTGAAAAATAAAAATAAAAAATAACATATGTACAAAAAAGCTGTAAATTTAAAGCACAGCACCACAATTAGTTGTAGAACATATTTCAGACTCTGACATGGGTTACAATTTCACAATTTTAGGTTTTTACTTCTAGCTACTCTAAAATACTGGAGACTAAAAGAAACATCAATTTAATGATTCAGCATTCATATTCATTTGTTAAATCCTATCTTCTATGTAAAACTCCACCATCACTTTTGATCTTTCCATATTTCTCTTTAGAGTTGTTTGGGCCATGGCAATTCTAAATTTTTGATATTGGAAGGATCTGTCACTAACATGGGGAGGGAGATAGAACTATCTGATGTTCTAGAGAAGCTGGACAGGTTTCAGAACTTATCTGGACCAAGGATCCATCCGGAAGTTGTAGTTTCTGAAAGTTACTCTAGTGCCTGTAACCATTGTGGAATCTTATATATTGCCCTAGGTGTTCTTTAGGATTGGCTGGAATGGTCCTGGTTGGGGGTTGGCAAGTTATGATAAGTGACAAGTTCTACCTGAAGCTTGCATAAGAGCAACCTCCAGAGTAATCTCTCGACTCTGTTTGAACTCTCTTTGCCACTGATACTTAATTAATTACACTTCTTTTCCCCCGTTTGCTCAGGATGGAATTGTTGATCTCATGGTTCCAGGTCTGGATTCATCCCTGGGAGTCATCTCCCATGTCGCCAGAGAGACTTTCACCCCTGGATGTCATGTCCCATGTAGCAGAGAGGACAAAGGTTTCACTTGCAGAGTTGGACTTAGAGAGATTGAGGCCACATCTGAGCAACAGCAGAGGTCCTCCAGAAGTAACTCTTAGGCATGCCTATAGGTAGTCTAAGCTTCTGTGCTACCCACATAAGCTTCACAAAAGTAAGCCTCATGATCGAGGGCATGGTTTACTGATTTGGGTGTCTCTAAAGTTTGACACAGTATCAGGGTTTCCCTGATGGTAAGGTTTAGTAGTTCCATATTCTTTCTCCCCTCTCTCAGGGGACTTTGCCAATACTTTTTTTGATTATCTGCTTAATATACTCTAGGATGTTTCCAGGCATTACAATAATCAATACAGGATTAAGGGACCTCTTTCTTATTCTGTGCTCCCTGTGTTTCAGTTGTTTAAACGAGCTATATAAGTGGTTGAATTTGATTATGCACTACAGAAAATTTCAGTTCCAGATCAAATAAACCTTCCTTCCATTGGTCTCAAAGAGTATGTGTGGTTCTAAAACATGTTTTCCTTACCCCCTTTTGAATTACTTTAACCCCAACCTGTTCGGCTTCGTTCTTATCTCTAAATATCAGGTTATATGTATAAAACATAAAGCCTCTCAAAATCCAGAAATATTAATCACCACTCCAGACTTCATGTGTCTAGGCCCCTGTTTTCTTATAAGCATTTTCTAAAGGTGACCATACCATTCTCGTTCTTTTGTTTCTGGCTTATTTTGTCTCACCAAATGTCCCACATGTTCATTCACATCATTGCATGCCTCACGACTTTGTTCCTTTTTGTAGCAGTACAACATTCATTCGTAAGTACACATTGTCGTTCACCAATCTACTTCTCCATCAGTGCATCCTTCAGCCACCTGCATTCCTCAGGCATCATATAGAAGGCCCAAAGTCTGCAGCCTATCAACATTTTTGATTTTAGAAAATTTCATTGTTCCCAAGAGAAAGATAACCAATAAACACACCCTTGCCAAATAGGAAATCTAAACCTCCTCTTAACTCTTGTCCCTTCCCCCATTATTTAACTCTGCTGTTGCTGTGGTAGTGCTGATGGATTACTTTTGAACATAATTCATAGTATGCAATAGCAGTTTTTCCCCTGTACCCTGGACTTGCTTTTTATACAAAAATCATGTCTTTGAAGCAATTCTTACAAAAACTAATGCATATTTCTAGTGTGAATCAGTGGGACGCATAGGTCTATCCAACCTCTTTCAATCTTGTTCCTCTTTAATATGGTAATATTACTTCTAGACCCACTAGAGAATCACCTTCACTCTTATTCCCTTACACTGGCATTCAACCTCATTAGCTAACGATTCACCCATCTCTCATTTCTGTGTATCTCTAAGCCTCCTATAGTCTGTATTATAAGCCACTAATTATACCTTTATGCTGGTCATAAAAGTAAAATCATGCATATATATCCTTTTGTGTCTGGCTAATTTCACTCATAATTATGTCCTCAAGGCTCATTCATCTTGTCTGTGCTTCAGGACATCATTTTGTCTTACTGCTGCATAATATTCCATCGTATGTATATACCACATTTTGTTATTCCATTCATCTATTGAGGGGAATTTGGTTTGGTTCCATCTTTTGGCAATTGTGAATAATGCTGCTATGACCATTGGTGTGCAAATGTCTGCTTGTGTTGTTGCTTTCAGCTCTTCTGGATATATACCAAGTAGTGCTATTGCTGGGTCATAGGGCAACTCAATATTTAGTTTCCTAAGGAAATGCCAAACAGTCTTCCATAGTGGCTGCACCATTATACATTCCCACCGGCAGTGCATAAGTGTCCCAGTTGCTCCACAACCTCTCCAACATTTATAGTTCCCTGTTTGTTTATTAGCAGCCATTCTTAGAGGTATGAGGTGTAACTAGATCTGCATTTCCCTTATAGCCAATGAAAAATTAGCACCTTTTCATGTGATTTTGAGCCATCTGTATTTGCTCTTCAGAAAAATGTCTGTTCATATCTTTAGCTCATTTTTGAATCAGATTGTTTGTTCTTTTGTTGTTGGGTTGTATGATTTCTTTGTGTATACAGGAAATCAAAACTTTGGCCAATATGCGATTTCCAGATATTTTTTCCCATTGAGTTGACTGCCTTTTCACCTTTTTTTTCAAAAAGTCTTTTGTGGTGCAGAAGCATTTGATTTTGAGGAGATACCATTTTATCTATTTTTTCTTTTGTTGCTTGTGCTTTGGATGTAAAGGTTAGGAAGCTACCTCCTATTACTAGATTTGAAGATGTTTCCCTACATTTTCTTGTAGAAGCTTTATAGTGCTAGTTCTTATATTTAGGTGTCTGATCCACTTTGAGTTTATTTTTGTGTAGCATGTAAGATAGGGGTCCTCTTTCATTCTCTTGGCTATTGATATCCAGTTCTTCCCTTCCCAATTTTTGAAAAGACTATTTTTTCCCAGTTCAGAGGATTTGGAGGCCTGGTCAAAAATCAGTTGACTATAGATTTGGTGGTCTTATTTCTGCACTCTTGATTTGATTCCATTAGTAAATGCTTCTGTCTTTGTTCCAGTACCATGCTGTTTACACTGTGGCTTTATAATAGGTTTTAAAGTCAGGGAGTGTTAATCTTCCTACTTCATTCTTTATTTTTTCAAGATGCTTTTATCTGTTTGGGGTCTCTTTCTCTTCCAGATGAATTTAGTAGTAAGCTTTTCCATATTATTAATTTTGATTGGTATTGTGTTAAATCTGTAGATCAATTTGGGGAGAATTGACAACTTAACTATATTTAGCCTTCCTCTCCATGAGCAGAGAATATTTTTCCACCTATTTAGATCTCCTTTGATTTTATTTAGCAATGTTATATAGTTTTCTGTGTACGAGTTCTTTACGTCCCTAGTTAAGTTCATTCCTAAGTATCTGATTCTTTTAGTTGCATTTTGAATGGAATTTTTCCTTAACTGATGCCTCAGCTATATTATTGTTTGTGTATAGAAATGTCACTGATTTTTTAACATTAATTTTATATACCACCACCTTGTGAATTTGTTTATTAGCTTAAGTAATTTTACTGTAGATTTCTCAGGCTCTTTCAAGTATAGTATCATATCATCTGAAAATAATGAGAGTTTTACTTCTTCCTTTCCAATTTGTAAGCCTTTTATTTCTTTGTCCTGGCTGACTGCTCTAGTTAGATCTCATATAGCACAATGTTGAATAATAGTGGTGACAGTAGGCATCCTTGTCTTGTGCCTGATCTTAGGGGGAAAGTTTTCAATCAGTCTCTCTCCACTGAGTCTGATGCTGGTTATTGGTTTTTCATATATTCCCCTTATCAAATTGAGGTAGTTACCTTCGATTTCTATATCTGGGAGTGTTTTTTTCAGTAAAAGATGCTGAATTTTGTTGAATGCTTTTTCAGCTCGATTGAGATGATCGTGTGATTTTTCCCTTTCAATTTGTTAATGTGCTATATTACATTAATTGATTTTCTTGTGTGGAACCATCCTTTCATTCCTGGTATAAACCCTACTTGATCGTTGTGTTTAATCCTTTTAATGTGCTGTTGGATTCGAGTTGCTAATATTTTATTGAGAATTTTCACATATGTTCATTAGGGAGATTGGCCTGTAGTTTTCCTTTCTTATAGCAGTTTTACCTGTTTTGGGGATTAAAATGATATTAGCTTCATAGAATGAGTTAGGTAGGGTTCCTTTTTCCTGAATTTTTGGGAAAAGTTTGAGCAGGATTGGTGTTTGTTCCGTATAGAATGTTTGATAAAATTTCCCTGTGAAATCATCTGGCCCTGGGCTTTTCTTTGTAAGAAGATTTTTGGTGACTGAATCTCTTTACTTGCATTTGGTTTGTTAAGATCTTCTCTTTCTTCCTGAGTCAGTTAGCTTATCTGTGTCTCCAGGAATTTGTTCATTTCATTAAGTTGTCGAGTTTGTTGGTGTGTTGTTGTTCATAGTATCCTCCTATGATTTTATTTCTTAAGGGTCTGTGGTAACACAGCCCTTCTCATTTCTGATTTTGTTTATTTGCACCCTTTCTCTTTTTTCTTTGTCAGTCTTGCTAGTGGCCCATCAATTCTATTGATTTTTTCAAAGAACCAACTTTTGGTTTTATTGATTCTTTCTATTGTTCTTTTGTTCTCCCATTCATTTATCTCTGCTTCAATCTTTGTTATTTCTCTTCTCCTATTTGCTTTGGGGTTAGTTTGCAGTTCTTTCTCAAGTTCCTCCAGGTTTGCTGTTAAGTCCTCATTTTTGCTCTTTCTTGCTTTCTAATATAGCCATTTAGGGCAATAAATTTCCATCTCAGCATAGCCATTGCCACATCCCATAAGTTCTGATAAATTGTATTCTCATTTTCATTCATCCCCAGATAGCTGCTGATTTCTCTAGCAATTTCTTCTTTGACCCACTGGTTATTTAAGAGTGTGTTATTTAACCTCCATATATTTGTGAATGCTATTCTTTGGTGGTTATTGAGATCCAGCTTCATCCCATTGTGATCTGAGAAAGTGCTTTGAATAATTTCAATATTTTTAAATTTATGATGACCTGTTTTGTGTCCCAGCATATGATCTATCCTGGAGAATGTTCCATGAGCACTAGAGAAGAATGTATAACCTTGTGCTTTGGGGTGCAATGACCTATATATGTCTGTCAGGTCTAATTCATTTATGAAATTATTTAACTTATTTCTTTGTTGATCTTTTGTCTTGTTCTATCTATAGAAGAGAGTGGTGTATTGACGTATCCTGCTATTATTGTTGAAAAGTCTAACACTCCCTTTAGTTTTGCCAATGTCTGTCTCATGTATTTTGAAGCTCTTTGATTGGGAACATAACATTTATGATTGTTATAACTTCTTGGTGAATTGACCCTTTAATTAGTGTATAGTGTCCTTCTTTGTCCGTTATGATGTCTTTACATTTAAAGTCTAATTAGTCCAATATTAATATAGTTACTCCTGCTTTTTTTGGTGACAAATTGCGTGGAAAATCTTTTTTCCATCCTTTCACTTTCAATTCATTTGTTTTCTTGTGACTAAGATGAGTCTCTTGTAAGCAGTGTATAGCTAGATTATGTTTCTTAATCCAGTCTATAATCTCTATCTTTTAATTGGTAAATTTAGTCTGTTAACATTCTAAGTTATTACTGAAAATGCATTTCTTGATTCCACCATCGTATTTTTAAAAATTTTATTTGTCAGATCTATATATTCTTTTCCCTTTTTCTTTCTATATTCTTTGAATTACTCTTAGTGGTACTTCAATTCTGTGCCCTCCTCCAGACCTCCCTCTCTTGTCTTTTCTTTTTTCAGCTGGCTGAACACCTTTTAGTATTTCTTGTAGGGCCAGTCTCTTTTTGACAAATTTTTTCAGGACTCCTTTGTCTGTGAAAACTTTAATCTCTCCTTCAATTTTGAAGAACAATTTGGCTCGGTACAGAATTCTTGCCTGGAAGTCTTTATCTTTCAGGATCTTGAACATTTCATACCACTGCCTTCTTGCCTCCTGGTTGCTAGTTGAATAGTCTGAACTCAGTCTTATTTGATTGCCCTTGTATGTAATAGATTATTTTACTCTTGTACTTTCAGGATTTTCTGCTTCTCTTCAACATTTGACAGACTGATTAGTATGAACCTTGGGGAAGGCCCATTTGGATTTATTCTATTTGGAGTTTTTTGGGCTTCTTTGACTTGGATATTTATGCCCTTTATGAGGGTTTGGAAGTTTCCCCCAATTATATCCTCAACTATTCTTCCTAGCCCTTTATGCCTCTCTTCTCCTTCTGAGCACCAATGATTCTTATATTTGAGTACTTTGTTTTGTCTGTCATTTCCTTGAGTTCCCATTGAATTTTTCCATCTTTTTTGCAATTTGCTGTTTTGAGTTTTCGAAGTCAATTATCCTGTCCTCTATATCACTTATTTTTTCTTCCGTCTCTTCAAATCTGGTGTTGTATGCCTCTAGAGTCTTTAATCTCTGTTACATCCATTATTTTTCTATGTATTCTTTCAAAATTCCTCTTAATGTTCTTCTCCTGTCTTCTTGATCTCCTTTATGTCATTTGCTATCCCACTTATTTTATTAAGTAGAGTTGTATGAATATCTTTGATGGGTTTTTCCAGTGTCTGTGTCTCCTCTGGTGTTTTAATTTTGTCATTAGGCAGGGCTGCATTTGTCTGCATTGTGATATGCTTAATGATCTTCTGCTGTCTACGTTGCACATAAATATCTTGATTGATCTACTTTGGGAGTTGATTTCTTTCAGTAGTCTAAGGCCTTGTGCTTGCAGGATGGTTGTACAGCAGGGTGCAGGGCATGGGGTGGGCACTTAGTATGGTGATTTGTTTCAGGGCAGTTATAGGTGCAGATTAGGGATGTTATGCTGATGCTCATGAATGTGGGTGCCCAGCAGCCAGGGAGGATGCAGGTGCACAGGTCGGGGGCTGTTACCCTGGTGTGCACTTGTCTAAGGCATGGGACCCTTTGTGCACATTCATAGAGTTGTGGCAGTAGGTTGGTGTTATGCCTTCATGGACTGGGGACAGATGTGACCCGGTTGAACAGGTCAGCACTTTCTCAGAGCTCAGAAGAATGGCAGAGAGCCGTTTGCATGGGCAGTTCTAGGACTGCTGTAAAGTGCAGTTTCTAGAGCTGAGTGATGTGTTTGGGGGTCCATGCACATTAGTGATCATGGGACTGCCGTAAATGGATGCACAGAGTTCCAGTGGGGTGGAGTGAGGTTGTGTGACACTATTGGCAGAGGCGGAGACTGGAGGTGGCAGGTGAGGCAGAGGTATCTTAGGTATGGGGGTTAGTGCCCACAGCCTTTATGCACTGGCAACAACCTGTAAGGAACAGGGAAGAGGAGGCAGTGCTCGGGAGGAGTGCAGGAGAGGTGTGTTGGGTACATGCACTGAGCGCTGTTGGGATGGGGGCAACTGGAGCACAGGGAATGGGAGTGAATGATGGGGTTCAGGTGCATGGGATGTGGGGTGAGTAGGTCTTGGGGCTATACTGATGAGGGTAGCACACCCAAGGAATGTGGCCTGGTTTACTTCCGAGTCCCATGTTCCCATCTTTGCACTCCCGTGGGCTCTGAGGCTCCACACCTCCATGCCAGGCTCCAGCTTTCTACCTCTCAGTTCCTTGGCCTCTGCAACCAGGGCTACTGCATGTGGTGCAGAAGGCTCTCCCATGTCAGATGCACTCCTGAATCATCACTTCAGTAGCCCTCCTGTCCCTCACTTCTCTAACTTTTCTGTGAAGCAGGGCTAATCTTGAGCTAGTCTATTTGGCTATCTTCCTGGAAGTCTAACATTAAAATTTTTATTTGATTATTAAAACAAAAAGGATATACAGATACAGAATTTCCTTTTATTATTTCAGGAACACATTAGCTTGACATTAAATGGATTAAAACTTGAAACACCATAGTTGAGGGATAAAAAAATCTGTCCTTGGTTATTTCCTATTTAATTTCTTCTTAAACCACTTGGTTAAAAACCACAATAAGCATATGAGGTGCATATAAAAACAAAAAAGATAAGTAATATATTTGTTAGCAGAATGGTGTCTTAACATATCTTAACATGTTATTGGAATTGCTTAATATAACAATGTATATTTAAGAGATAAATGTAAATGTTCAGTCCTTGCAGGGAAAAATTTAAATTTAAAAATACTGAGATATCAAAATTTAATAGAAGTGTATATAAAATGAATTTAAATATTTTAAGGCAACAAATCAGTAGCATGTCACTATTTTTATTTTTTTCATTTAAGCAATTTCAGAATTATGTCAAGCCATACAGCACAAGCATAATGGATTAGAATTGCCTAGCTCTTAGTATGGGTCCAGTTAGAGCAGACTTGAGACAAAGACTTGGATGCCATTGTTTATTTGGCAAATCATCCAAGAAAAGCACTGAGAAATCGGGGAAATTGAGAATAGGGTAAGGGAAACCCACCAGGCAAAGTATGATAATAAACTGGCCAAGACAGTAGACAACTAGAGGACCCTCAGAACTTTCTGGTCAGAGGCACAGAGGTTAAAAATGTTGTACATCACCTCCCTTCCCCCATTTGGTTAATTCTTTACTTCCAGGTTGTACTTGTATGCAGCTGGGTGGCCTTGACTCTCTGAGAAAGCAGAATGGAGGGACCTGGCTGCATTCACTTACTGTGAGTACTGAACATAGTTCATTGACTAGACCACCACTAGCTGTGTAAAATCAAGTGGGCCAAGGGAAAGGGGTTGGTGCATCACAAATAATTACTACAGTTTCCTTTCCTCACTGCTGTGTACTATTCAACCAAAGATGAATACCACTTTAGAGGCCATGGTTCATTCATAAGGATTCCATAAAAATAAAACTCATTCAAGGAAAGCGATCTATTATGAGAGATCATGGATCCAATTTTAAAAATACGTGTGTGATGGAAGTGCAAATGTGACATCTAGACATGGTAATAACACTCAGGGGACATATGATAAGTCTTCAAATATTTGAAAGTTTGCTGTGGAAGACAGAATCCATTTTCTTGAATAGCTAAAACTATAAATTTAAGGGAAATTTGTGGACATTAGAGATAGATTAAGCTTAAACAAGAAGATTTCTCTTCAGCACCTGTGTAATAACAGGCTGGATACAACCAGAGTTAATACATGTCCAGTCACATGAGATGTTCACACAGAAACTGGTTGATCCCTTACTTGTTAGAGACATTTTAGAGCAGAGCAACCATCAATTGTTGGCTACCTAAACCTCTAATAAAAGTCCCTTCCAAACACAATACTATATAAGTGGATGAATGTCAGAATGTATTTATGCTCATTCGTCAATACTTTCTTTCAAATATTATTGAAAAATGTTTTAGTCGTTGGGAATG